>CAJPEV010001228.1:0-58139 GCA_905338385.1 Darwinula stevensoni
GGTTACTCTGCTGCTGTCATTGCTTGTATTTTCAGATAAAAAGAGAAAAAAAATTCCAAAAATTTTGCTTCTTTGAAATAAAAATTTATTGAAAGGCTATTTTGCCGCCCTCTGGACTGTGGCGCCCGGGGCGACCGCCCCACTTGCCCCCCCCTAGTTACGCCACTGTCCATCCTAATGCCGCCCATGGACCACAGTATCACTCCGTCTTCGACTTCTTTAGGAGAAGTTTTATACACACTTCAAGTGAAGCGAACGAATGAGTCTATGCATGTGTAAATTCTCTCCTGAACTTGCATAAAGCTTTCCCGAGACTTTTGCGTAGCGGTACAGGATTACATTCCTCAGAGTTCGACATTATCGTCCAATTTGGAACGAAATATCAGAATGTGCGACAATATTGGACGTTTAGGACGAAATGTCATATTGCGCGAGAATGTTGCAAGTTTCAACGAAATCTCACAATACGGGACAATATTGTACCTTTCAGGACTAAACTTCGCATTTCACAGCATTGCACGTTTAGGACCTGACCTCAAAATACAGAAATATGTGCATAGTTTTAATATGAATGCAATATAAAGTTTTAATATGAATGCAACAAAGTTTCCGTGGTCCATTCCACGGGTGGACAGATCCAGCAGTGTAACGGGGAATTACTTGGCTGATGCAAGCGTAAAGAAAAAATTTAATGTGAATATCAACTTCTCGTAGCCCGTCAAACGAT
This sequence comes from Darwinula stevensoni, assembly GCA_905338385.1. Lineage (NCBI taxonomy): Eukaryota > Metazoa > Arthropoda > Ostracoda > Podocopida > Darwinulidae > Darwinula > Darwinula stevensoni. Next base: position 728 of record CAJPEV010001228.1, read on the forward strand.
CACGGATAATTTAGCTTCCTAGTATTGGCTGCAAATACCAAGACACTTCTCTCCCATAGGGAGCGATGGCACGTTTTTTTTTTTAAATCACCCTAAATGTATGGCATGACAGCATCCAAAGAGACAAGATTAATACCAAATATCTCTCGTTGGTCGTTAAAGTGCGTGTACAACATTGTAACAACGGAACAGTATTGTACATTAACTTCCGAGGCATGTTGGGCGAAGAAAGAGACTTTATTTCAAAGCCTACTACAAAAATTGAGTTATTTAAAACGTGATTTACCCTGATTTAAAAATCCTATATGATCCTATAAGATTTTTGAAACATGAAAATCTCATGAGATTCTTATAGGAATCCTATAGGATTCCTATAGCATCCTATAGGAATCCTAAATGAATCTTATGAGATTTTTATGTTTCAAAAATCTTATAGGATCCTATAGGATTTTTCTGTAAGGGTACAGACCACTTCTGAGAAAAGTTCGACTTCTTGATTGGGAAAGTGCATAATTTTGTGTTTACATTTCAATGTATGACTTATTCACAGGTGGAAGGAATGGCTTGTTGTGTATTAGCTGAACCACATATACGGTTTTTGGATTGCCCCAAGAAAAATGAGACTTCGATATTAGCAAGATGTCTATGCGATATTAATACATAAAAGTTTCAAAGGGAAAATCAGTAAGCAACGAATGCAACGGTAAAATAATGAAAACATTTTTGCATTAGGGTTTAGTTTCAAATCTTCCATGCGTCATTATTTGTTAGTGCGACTTGCACAAACACTCCATATGGCGTGTTTGGTGCACCATGTCAGAACTCTGAATACACCATATGGCGTGAACGGCTGCTAAAGTGTTTTGAAAAAAGAAAGTAGAGTCGGTTGAGAGTTGATTCGGATGCCTCAGTTTGGCCATTGAAGGTTTGCGACATTTCTTTTGAAGTCAGAATTCAGTAGAGAAGGTACGGGTAGTTATTAATATAATTCTGTGTCCAGAGTGAGCACTCCCCTTTGGCCTATTAGAACGTGTTGTCTCGATTGGAAGGGGAAGGGGTGCCTCAGCATTTGTTTGGTGGAAATAGGTTCCATCATGAACTGTGGATCAAATTTTGACAGCAGGATTCTGATTCAGATTATTCATAGTGGATGAGCCTCAACAAAAAAGTATAGGCTTGCTAATGTCTTTTAGGACGACGTGGATGAATCTAGTCAAAGTGGAATCCTAAAAAATATTTTTCAGCTACATATTCAACCACGTACAAGCAATCTCAGCCTTGCCGAACGTCTTCATCGCAATTGGATGCAATACGTTTTTGCCATAAGTTGATCGAGATCTGACAACATGAGAGATATGGAAAAAGATTTGCCAGAATGGATATTTTTGCAGTATTCAAAGATTCCATCTCGTCATCTGAATGCCAGGCATGAAAGAAGAGCACCCTATCCAGGCCCATATCGCGTATTTTCTGCCTTTATTCACATGTTTTCCGTCTCCATTCCCTGATCGTGTCGTTGTCCTGAATTACAGTGGACTATCTCATTTATGGAAGGGAAAAAATCTGTCAGCACATATATGCTATCTTTATTGCCCACTATTACACGTTCTTCCGGTTTCGTGTTGCGTCCCAGAAATTCTGTTTAGAGCCCTCAAATCAAAAGATAACGCAAGAATCGTGTCCTTTCGCAATGAATGATGAAAATCATCATAATCAAGGATGTCCAGTGCATTTCCTTAACCTTCAAGTTTTAAACAGTATAGCGCGTGATTCATGGAGTCGATATCATTAAAAATGCACAAAAACCTATTTTAATAAAATCCACATGCAGTTTGTAAAATATTGGGCCGATCGGATGAATTTACTATCATTCCTTGAACAAAACGAATTGACAGGTTCTTCTTAAACACCATGTAGTGATGATTTTCAAACTCGCTGGTATGTAAATATCTCGTATCATCATGAAAAAATTCATCACTGATAAGATTGCATGGTTCGACGTTATCAATTTCTTTGAAAGGGACGGACCGTCGGTGAGAGTCGTCTGATCCGAATTGCAGACAAGTGAGTGCTTCGGGAACACCTGAAAACTTCGATGTTGTGATTGACTTCGCACACCCCGGTCCGGATCCATATCGAAAATGCTCGAAAATGCGACTCATCCCAGTGATGCGTCCTTGTGGCTTTCTGGCTCACGTATTGCTATTCTGACTGTGGTTTTAGCCGCAATACTTGCGTTAGGGGAGCGCTTATGGAAATTCCTTGGATTGAAGGAAGATCTTCAAGAAATGTTCCCCAACATTGGCAGCAAAAGAGTGACCATCGTCCTGGTTGGAATGACAGGAAGTGGGAAATCCAGTCTTGGGAATGCGTTACTTGGCTTCGAACACCATGGCAGAGGCATAGGGTTCCCCACGAGTGGAGGGTCGGACAGTTGCACCCTCGACGTCAAGTCTATCGATGGGAACTGGCTCGGGATTCCCAACAGACCCATTCGCATCGTTGATACCCCCGGGCATGGAGACCGAAAGGATCGAGATCAAGATCTCAGATCAAGAATGGTGGAAGCTCTTAAACAAGAACGTGTCGTGCAGGCTTTTGTTTGGGTGAAGAACTCTCAGAGTCCCAGGTTTGACAAACAAGAAGCCGAGTATTTTAACATTCTCATAGAGATGTTTGGAAATGCTCTCTTCAACAATTTTGTGGTTGTGTTCACACGATGGGGTTTCAACGGCGCTGACGAACGCCGACGCAAATGGCGTGGCGAGATCCTCGATGGAGTGAAGAAGGAACTTTGGAAATCCTTTGCCGTTAATCATGGAAACGAACCTCAAATACCGATGGTTGCTCTCGATGCAATGAACAGCGGTCGGCGAGAAAAAAAAGCATCTCTAATGGAAGCCAAAAAACTCTGGGAAGCCATCAGGGATTTCGGCGCAATGCCAGTCGAACACATCGAAGTGGTCCTATCTCAGTTAGAAAAGTTGAGAAAGAAAAAGAAAGAACTTGAGGAACAGCTGAAATGTCTGGACTCTAATGCAGAAGATTACAAAACCCTGAAGAAGGAGCTCAGCGATGTAAATGCAGGAAGGATAAGACTCCAGGAGAACATGACTGGTCCCTCTTGGCTTAAATTCGTTCAATTTTTGTCTGAAGCAGTGGGCAAGGTTGTGGATGTATTGTCCAAGTTGATTTTTTGAAGGGATTTCTTTAACTTTCTGGAGTATTGACGCACCTGTACGTTCACGGTCCTCTAAAATGCTACCTTAGCTATTAAGATGTTTATGCTTCCCATACGATCTACCAGGAAAGGATTAGGCGTAACGAGTGGGGACTGCACGATCTGCCGAAAGAAAAAAAAATGAAATAAAATCACGATAATAAACCTTTGCCAAAAGATCCTATAGGATCCGATGAGATTTTTGAAACATAAAAGTCGTATAGAATTCTTTTAGGAATCCTATAGGATTTTTTAGGATTCTATGGGAATTCTATTGGAATCCCATGGGAATTTTAAGTTTAAAAAATCTTATAAGGTCCTATCGGATCTATTCGTAAGGGAGGCTACATTCTAATGCCGCCCTTGGGTTACAATATCACCATAGAGTAGAGAGCATAACTAGAGGCGACACTCCGAGGGGTAAGGGAGGGTCGAAATATTACAGACATCTGGTGGCCTCTTCTCAGCAACACTTTCATGAGGTGTGCTTCGTGATAGCGGAATCGGGAATCGACTCATTCGGAGATTCCACCCAAAGGGATCCCTCAATGTAACACGCTTATCTCGTTGAGTCCTCCGCTCGGCCACGGAGGAGTTTTTAATGTGCACCCGCTTGGTGGATGATCGACAGCGACATCTGGACTGTATGCAGGATGAGGAAGGACACCCCATCCCATCTTTGCAATGGCTTCCGATGTTAGACTACTTGTGTGAGACCTGGCATTGTCTTGTTGCAGTAACACCTCCTGCATGTTCATATGTGGGCTTGCTTGGCGTATACGGGCCTTCAGCTTCTTCAGAGTGCTGATGCATTGTTCCGAGTTGATCGTTGACCCTTTAGCCAGAAAGTCGACCAACACCACTCCACGAATGTCCCAAAAAACAGTGACCATAACTTTGCCCGCCGATGCCTGAATTTTTTCGGGCGTGGGGATTGTGTCATGTCTCCACTCCAACTTCGCCAGCAGCGGTGGAAAACAATGGAGCCTATGCTGGCGAACCGCCAATTTCAATTGCAATTAAGCATTACTCAGAAAAAAAATCGAGAACATTACTTTTGGGGTACTTGAATTAAGGCGCTTTTCGATTCCCAGTGACTGACCTTGAGCGTCCGCACATTCAATATATATTCAATATATTCAAGACAGTGTATAATTTCTTTCTCACTATAGTAGGTGGTGGGTAACAAAGAAAAATGGCACCTTGGCCAGCAAATTGATTTCCTTCTTTGGCTGCTCCCCCACCTTACTGAAATAATTTTTTGACAAGAACATATACACTTCTCAATGAATCTTTCAGCAAGAACCCAACCGGAAGTGTGAAGGGAATAAATTAAGAGAAAAAAGCTAGAATACATGGAGAGTGAGGGGAAATTTCTGACATGTGCACATATAAATGCCTATTCTGTCACTCTTTTTCCAAACAAAAGTTTGTAGAACTCACTGAACCCATCAGCTGTGACCGAGAAAAGTTTAATTGATTCTGAGCCTCTCCTCCTCTACGTGTGTCAGCGATTCTTCTTGCGAAATACAAATGAGAGAATCTAATTCCAAGCAAACAGCTGCAACCTGCTAGGATGCTTAATGGCAAACATTTAAACCCAGATTGGATTTGTTTCAGCGAACTTTAAATGGAGGGGATGGAGTCTCACCTTGAGATTAATGACATGTGCCACCATTGAGAGGAGGAAATGTTAAAAGGAATCCCAACTTCCATGTCAGCAGAGCGGAGTTACAAATGACCGCTCAACTACACTGCATCTCCTACATAAAACTGGAAGAGAAAATGGCATGGAGGTAGAGCCATCAGAGGTTGATCTTGAAGGTTCCATGCACAAAGAATCATCCGGCGACTCCAGGGATAGTTCATGATGTCATTGATACAATTCCGAAGTTGATCCACTCCTTTTCCAGTGTAATCACTCTGCATCTAATATATATAGACAATCGTGACTGACTGAATGACTGACTGACGCTAATTCTAACCATGCTCTAGAAGGGTTAGAAATATGGAACTTGGTGCACATGTACCTTTTCGGATGCAGAGTTCAGAAAAAAACTGACTTTGGAGGTACATCCCCTGGGGGTACAAATTTGGGGGGAAACGTTTTTCTTAAATATATTTTGTGACAGATGAAGATGGCATTCAGAGTTTCTACTGGAAGTGCTGGGTTCGGTGGTGCAGTAGTAGCATCTCTGACTGGCAATCAGAAGGTCCGGGTTCCACTCCCGGCTATTTCTTGGCTTTTCTTTGGCTTTTTTTGCCTTCCATGTCCCATTATTCATTCCCCCTCCATAACATTATTTTTGCTTGGGTAAAACGGAGAGACATGGAAAGCTGAAACTTGGCATGGACGTGCCTACCGATACGATGAGTTCAGGAAAAATGCAAAATTTTAGATCCATGCCCTGCAGGCATATTTTTGTGAGCCGACATTTTCAAGTATTTTTTTTTTGTCCTGGCGTATACAGCTGGTGTGGAAAGATGAAACTTGGTACATAACTACCTATTGGGCTGCTGCTCTTTTGAAGTCTGAAACCTTCATTTACGGGAACCCCCGTGTTTAAAGTTTCCCACTACAAAAGTTCATTAAAAAAGGGGAGTCAATTTGACTACTTGTACCTTTCGACTTTGAAACGTACTTACACTACCAAGTTACTTGCATGAAGACTTGGCAGTGGACCATGGTAGAGGTGATAATGACTCTTTTGAACCATTTACAAACCAACAAGGGATCTAGCTCCAGCAGGGACATAAATCGTTTGTTGGTTTTATATAATTTTTTTTTGTAAAGCGTCGTATTTTGTGAAAAATAGCTGGGCCACAAGATTGTGCACAGGTAATACATCTGGACATCAATGTGTTAAAGATGCCTCTTAAAGACCTTGAGATAAGGTCTTATTGGAGGCATACCTTGGTTCCTCAGTTCTATCCCTAGTAGGCTCAGGCTTACATTATTCTTACCATCATTTAGAGAGAACCTCATCTGTGCTCCCAAAACTGAGTTCCTGCACCAGCTCAAAAAAAAAAGGTTTCGTCAGTCAGATGATCAAAATAACCTGAGGCTTCGCCGTATGCCTTCGTTCAGTTCCCCCCTTGTATCGATGTGTCTGGAGTGACTGACTGTCCAGATTGCGATATTGGTTTACTTTTATTTGTTCATTAATTCCGACTGCTTGAGGGATTGGTTTGAATTTCTACATAGCTGCATACATGATGAAACTCGTGATCCTCTGTTCTGACTCATGACATTAAGGATGCAGAAATTAGAATATCTCGGATTCACAGTTGGCTGATAATGGGAGAGATCTGTGGAAGAGACAAATAAATGGAAGAAAGTGGAAAATGGTCATAACTACCCAAATCCATTAATTCGATGCCAAATCGAGGCTCTCGTTCAGTCGAGACATTGCTCTTTGAATTGAATACCAACATTGCGTCTTCGCATCACAGGATAAAGGTGAAACAAACGATGTATTTTGAAAATTTTACATTTAGAATGTGCTCATCACGCTGCCCATTAGGCTATCAGGTAGCAGACTCATTTCGCAAAAACAATAACTGCCAAAGTTAGACCATCCATTGGGTGAGTCTCATGCAAAATTCCACGTCTTTCCTTCCGAGTGTTTTCGAGATCTGCGTAAAAAATTCTAAATTGAAAGGCGAAATTGCGACTACAGAATGTTCCCACGGAATTACTCGCTTCTCCAATAACGTATCAAAAACTCCTCCGTAATTCCGTTAGAGGAGAGTCTTCCGATTGCTTCGACACCTTCGTCACCAGATTCCGTGTAGATTTCGTCTGGTAACATTTTTTTCCTCGAAGGAGGGCGGATGGATCCAGCTCCAGTTTTCTTTCAGTTCTTTCTCGACAGTTTCTCCATGGAGTTTCTTCATTCGGGGGGAGCTGGGGTGGTCCTGGGCCATTTCCCTCGCGCGTTTCTCCAACGTTCTTCTCCTCAGTTTTTCTCTGGGGGGAAAAGATGGCATTGGAAGGCAACGGGCGACATGGGACTGCACCAAAAGCATGGAAAGGATGAAGAGAATTCCTGAAGTGATTCTGATGAACAGGGAAAATTTTCAACGTGACTCAACAAGTGTTCTTGTTTTTAATTGCCTTCATTCGATCGTGGAAATTTTTCCTGCCTTCTCTTTGTTTCCGCTAATTTCATTGATTGGGTGTGGATTTGATCTGATGTGATATTGTTTTTTTTTTCTGCAATTGAGTAGAAAGTATGAAATTGCGATTCCTCTCTCCTTCGCTCTTGCCGCTTCGAGACGTGGAAGCAGTCCTTCCGCGTTTTTGATGATCTGCGATGTCTAAATGATGTATTTTATTGTAAATTACTGTACCGGTGGTTATGAAAAGTCGCTTGTTATTATTATCATGGGAACATGAGAATTTCCCCCTTGGGAGGGAGGCAAATTGAGAAATGTTGACTGCGATATTAATACGTTGATCCCAGTTGATTGCAGGTCGAAAATCTCTGCGAATGAAATCCGCGAGGACTTCGAGACGCATTTTGGAATTTGCTAAAATTAAAAGGAAATACGCTATCAAACCGATACCGTCTTCCTTCAGACAACTCGATCGACGACGGCTGATGCCCTCCGCCGCGCCAACAAAGGACCCAGCGCCTCGAACAGGCCCCGACAGACCCAAACCCCAAACGATGCGGCGAGTCCAGAAACTGCTCCGAAGCGGCGATTACCCGCTGGAGGTGGACGACGTCGTCCTCCTGGAGAGTCCGTTCGTGAGGGTCGACAGGAAAGGTGAGTCGAAAAATTATTTATGTCGCATAAATCGATGGGCGATTTCATTAAAGGGCTTCTTGGATCGAAAGAGTGTTTCTTAAATATAAACAAAATAGATCTTATTGTAACCATTTTTACGTCCTCCAGGCGAAGGCATCGAGCAGGGCCTGCTGGGCGTGAGCCCCACCCAGCTGATCGTCGCCCGTGAGTCCCTGTCCCCCTCGGCGCCCGTCGCGTACTGCGGGCTGGACCCGGAGATCGAGACGCTGGAGCTGGTGAGGCTGGTCCCGCTGCCCTGGGTCAGGATGGCGGTCTCCAGGAAGAGGGGGTTCACCATCAGGGTCAGGATGGGGGATGGGGGGGTCACGCTGCATGAGTTGGGCGAGAGGGACAATAAGATGGTGAGTCCCTTTTCTTTCCTCATGTTTTTTTTTTGGCTTGAGGGGAGTATAGTCGAAAGATCCAGGGGAGATTATTGAAGAGGGAGAGTGTGCGACATTTTATTATGAAACGGATGTATGAAGTTACAGGTTTACGAGAAGCCGTCGAAGGGCGTACGAACGTGCAGAAGGTCCAGAATGATGTGGTTTCTCTTCTGCCGTTCGCTCTTAGGCGGTGTGGAGGTCTTGGTGCGAGAAGATCCACTATCTGAGCACGGAGACGTACGCGACGACCTCCGCGTCGGACGCGAGTCTCAAGAGGGAACCGTCCGTCCCCGGCCTCCAGGTCCGCTCTCTTCGCCTTCTCGTGGTCCTATTGAGGGGTGGATGTAGGGGGTGGATTGTCGTATGGAATGGCTGGGGGGTGGGGGGGGGTTGTCGCGGTGCTGAACGGCTCTTGGGTTTCAGAATTCTGCCGGTCGCGGTCTGACTCCGTAATCTAAGAGAATGGACGCCTTAGAGGTGGAAGTCTTACCCCCTCTCTTCGAATCGTGGAGCGTGAAACCTCGACACAGACCACCGGTGCAAAAAGGCTCCTTAGGGATCGCGCCAATCGAGTTCCGATCGCCAATCCGTTGCCAAAGCGACAGGCCTCCGCGCTCTCGCATGCCTCCGTTCTCCCTTCAAGATCCAACACGGCGACCCTTCCGTCATTGAAACTGTAGCGTCCGAAATGTGATTCACGCGTGTCGGTGTGTCTCTCTCTGCTTAAAATACGTGGAGTGTGCATGCTAGGTTTGCGAGAGGCAGAAAACACCTTCGCAAAGAAGTTCTCTTTCGTCGCGATGCATGCCGAGGAATTGGTTCGATTCCGCATCCTGCAAATACCATTTATGATGAAAGTGTTCCAGTGATTGGGAGTCTATGGGGTGGGTATTGCCACTACCTTGATGCATATGCCTATTGACGGTACTTATTAGACTGACCAAAAAAGCGCGGGAGAAATTTTTTCACCCAATGAATCGGTTTCTTTTTTATCGATAGCAAACCAATTAGTTACGAAGCGGAAGGAAATGCAACGCACGCATAAATTCCAAGAGATATTCGAAGATGAAATAACCAATAGGAAGGAGAGCGGAGCAAATCTTTGTTTCGACACAGCGGAATTCGTGAAGCCTTTGGGGAAACGATGTTACGATACAGGGATCGAACCGGCTCCGATCCGGTCAGATAGAACTCCCGCTAAAATACATTATATATTTTAAAAAAATTGAAATCGGGGGAATGACTAGATGAGACCGGACGCCAAAACATCCCGAACGACCTCGCATGGAGACTCCAGACCCTTCCTCTGGACGTTGCAGACACGCTGGCCTGCGAGCTGGATGACCCAGTGGATGACCGATTGGATGACAGACTGGATGACGGAGGGCCGGGCGGAGTGGAAGCCGGAGTGGAGGGCGAGGGCCGCCTCCCTCCAGACTCTATCGAGGAATCGCAGGCCGAAGGGGATCGCCGCGGGCGAAGGGGATCGCGCAACGGAGCCTCTCCTGCCCCAGCATTCGCGCTCGCTCACGGGTCATTTTACACAGGCTTTTTTTTTTCTTCCGATCGTTAATTCCGATTCGCAGTTCTCTCGATCTCTCGCATCGGTCGATCGCTCTGACGCGGCCTTTCCTTCATACGTGAGGAACTCGTGGCGTCGCTTCGCGTCGACGATGACGTCACGACATTCGCGCATTCTCAAGTTCGGCTCATGAGTGGCTCGACCCAGTACTAAACCGTGTCGAATGATCCATATTTCACCCCGGCCTTTGGTGCCCTAGTTCTTCCGAAACTATAAAGATCGTTTCAAATGAGGGTCCGATAGCTGGGCCAGTTTTTGTTTCCATCGTCAGATTCAAGGAGCACGTTCTCGTTCTTCTGGTAGTTTTCTCGTTCTCTATTATTATTTATCTGCGTATCCTTTTTGCTCGGACTCCATGCTTTTTCGGGTAAAAAAAATTTTTTTTCCAAAGTTAGGTGCTAGTACACTTTGGATGAGTCGACATAAAATTGCAGTGGGACGATCTCGAGCGTCCGTGAGATTCCCTTCAGACGACGGGATGAACCCCATCCACTCGACGTGGACGAACCCGGGGCCGCCGTGCGACCGGTCGGACTCCGACCAGGACTCGGACCCGCCGAGCTTCCGGAGCCACGACGCGGAGAGTCGCAGCGCTGCCGTCAGCCGCTTCGGCTCGGGCGTGGACGACAACTGCGAATTCCGGCTCTGCATGTCCTCCTCCTCCCTCAGACGACCGAAGGCATCCAAGGCAGGGAACGGCGCGAGTCCGGCAGGGAACGGCGCAAGTCCGGCCAAGAACGGCGCAAGTCCGGCCAAGAACGGCGCGAGTCCGGCCAGGATCCTCGAGACGGCTCGTCTCCTCCCCTGGCTCTCGCGAGACGCTCTCGAGGCAGACCTGAAAAAGCGCGAGATCCGGGAGACGCTGTCCCGGATCACCCCCGACCTGGAAGCGGAATACGGACTCATCCTCACCCTTCACCCGTCCCCCCTGCATCGCCTCCGCCGTACTTCATCCGCAGAATGCCTCGACCGCCCCTCCCTCGACCCCCCGAAACCGCCAGGATCCACCGCCTCGTCCTCCCGCCGACATCGTGAGTCGAACGAGGAGCCCGTCCCTTCTCGATCCCCCTTGCGCGAGCGACAGAAGCACGACTGAGATCAGGGTGCGTCGGCGCGATCGACAGGCGAACCGGCGGAACCCGCCGGCGAGATCGAGGTCTTCCACCTCCTGAGGATCGTCAAGGATTCCGACACCGACCTCCTCGCTCGGGATCTCACTCGACTCCACGCGGAGGCCTTTCGCAGGGTCAGTTCCATTTTCCTAGCTTAAAAAAAAAATTTAAGCTGTGGTGACCGTTGCTTATGGTTTTTCGATATCTCGGAGTGGAAGATCACATCGATTGAATTTTTTTTTCGAGCGAGCGTTGATTTAAAAAATATATATGCTATCTTAAATCTAAAGTTGATTTATAATTATTCCCTGCAAAATATCTAAAATTAGTGCCGAAAATATTTCTTTCGTCTGAATTTTAGCCTTACGTGAAAAAGAATGAGAAAACAAAGCAAAAATACAAAAGAAAGTTCGAGGAAAAATTGAAAACAAAAAAAAAGAAGTTATGGAGAAGATAAATACGGGGAATACGGAATCAACAGACCTTGCGTCTACTTTGAGCAGGTGAAGGAGAAACTGAAGTTTAATTCGTCGCCGTCTCACTGGGTGCAGCTCTATCGCGGCATGGCTCGACAACTATCTCGTCTGTCTCGAGCGGTCACGGCGGAAATCCTCAAGGAAAAAACCGTCCACGTGAGACTTCGCCGGGAACGAGACCGCGGTAACGTCACGGTAACGAGCCGGCTTTCGCCCTAGGGCCGGGGGGCGCTGATGGCCAAATTGGTGTCGGTGGCGGGGGCGTGCCACGCGATGGGGAACCGCCACGGGGCGAGGGGCGTGCTCTCGGGTCTGCAGAGCCTTTCGGTCTTCAGGCTGGGGGAGTCGTGGGAGGCGTGCATGCTTCGTCACCCGGGGAACTTTAGGTAGGAGATGTCGTCGATCGAGCCTTATCCCCTAGAGAACAGACAATAAAAAGCGATGGGAATGCAGTGCTTTCTTGGGTAGCATATCGGCGTTTTTTAAGTCTCACAAATTGCTTTTATACATACACCCCATAGAAAAAACATTGCAAGGATCACTTTTTCAAAAATACCTTACGTTATCAAGGTTACACCGACCTTCATGAAATTTGTAATGTAAGCAAAGGGTTATTGCATTAATGAGTGCAATTGCATTAACTTTTAATGAGTCATTACGGCTCTGTGCCAACCTACATACGGAGTCTTAATTGAATTGGCCCATCTATTAACAGGCGACAAGAATTTAAACAAGTGTTCCTTGAAATTTTTTTAGTAGCGTATTTAATATATTTAAGGGGTGTAAATAAATTATGCTCTTTTCCTTCTACTTGAAAATTATATTCGTCATAGAATGTGCAGGGCATTCACAAAGTTCTTGTGCTCATTTCAAAGGATCATCTGCTTCCATGTTCTGTGAGAAATCATGTATAGCATGGTTCAGCAACTTCATATGCACATACAAGCAGGGCAAAGAACGGTATTAAGGTATTACCGCAGGTGAACAGGACACAGTGGACATCCTGAAAGATGAATTCAGCATATTTTTCCAAGCTGTTTCAAAATTACATTAGATGGTGACAAGTACACTTCCCATTGTTGGGAGTTACAGTGGGATTTGGGATATGTGAGGTGCGGTCAAAAAGTTTCCATGGCAGTCCGATTAAATTTAAACAATTTTGTATAACTGCAATTTGCATGATTCACTTTTCAACATAGTCCTCCTGCACTTCTTTGCAAGACTGTCGTACTTTTCTCCCCATGAAGTACCACTGGGCCAGCATTTCTTCAAGGGTATGTTGGAACCATTGCCAAATAGCACTTCTGGGAACAATTCAAGAGGGATTACGGTGCCCAGTGACTTCAACAGCCAGAAGTCACTGGGAGAAGGATCTTGAGAGTGAGGGAGATGCAACAGCAATTCAGTATGTTTTTCTTGGAGAAAGTAGCTAACAACTTGAGTTGAGAACAACACTGATTTGCCCCAGCCAAAGAGTTCTAAGAGTGTGACCAGCGCTTCCAAGAATCTCTATGTCATCTTTTGGGACGCGAAGGGCCCACTGGTCATTCATCCTGCACCTTCTGACTCAACCGTCAGCGGGAGCGGGAATAACAGAGGTCCACTAGCCAACGAACTCCTTCCAGAATTCATAAAAAAGAAAAACTTCCTGTTAAGAGTGATCCTCCTCCCAAGTTCAAGTTTGTTAGCTACTTCCTCCAAGAAAAACAGACTGAAGTGCTGCCACAGCTCCTTCACTATCCAGATCTTGCCCCCAGTGCCTCCTGGTGGTTTGCGAAACTCATGAAGTCCCTAAGTGGGTACTGCTATCCTTCTTGAAATGATCTCAGCAGTGCTATTTGGCAGTGGTTCTGATATACCTCAAATAAATTTTCTCCTAATGCTACCTCATGTGGATAAAAATATGGCAGTCTTGCAATGAAAAGCAAGGGGACTATATTAAAAACATAATTATGCAAATTGGCATTATACAAAATGGGTTTAGTTTTATTGCACTACTATGGAAACTTTTTGACTGCACCTCGTATTTGCACTGTAGTGATTTATAATTTTTTGCAATCTGGCAACCCATCTACTTTGTGCAGGGCATTCCAAGACCTTTCTTGGGAGTATGATCCTGTGGCTTGGAGGAGGAGGTTGCTGGCTTCGAAGGACCCTCAACTCTTCTATCTAGGGGACATTCTGAGTCAACATAGATCAGACATTTCAAATCATGAGATCACAGGTATGGAGCTTCTGATTGTTTAAGGGCACTCCAAGTATGACCAAAGTTCATGACAACATAATATTAATTTTCTATATCTAGTTGAGAGCATAGGAAATAGGGAGTCAGTGTGCCTTCACATCCAGAGAGATGCTGTGTCCCATTTTCTAACTGACCTCCCGCATTCCTGGTATGAAAACCAAACCTCCTTTCAGCACATCATCTTTCCTCCTTCTCCTCAAGCTGCATTCCAAGAGTCAAAGAACATAGAATGATTATTGGACTCTAAAGGACCAGTGTGGAATTTTATGCAACCCTTACTGCCTGCAATATCAAGCCTGTGACACATTCAATTCTTTGTAAAGCCTTGCATAGTCTCCATTGTGAATATTGAACCAAACACAACAGCATGTAAAAGGGACAGTCCACTCAAGCCTTCATTTGTACAAAAATAACAAAACATATCACTTGCACATTTTGACAATCGGAGTCACGTGATGTCAAACTGCACTTTGTTGATTTCTTCTTTGAACTTGCCAATAGTCTCCTTCGCCAGTTTCAGTTTCTCACGTTGTTCCTCAATCTCGTGACAGATCTTCTCCTTCCCACCACGAATTGCCATGAGTGTCTTCTTCTCATTCTCTTCAACTGGAAATCAATTCCTTCACTCAAGAGATATACATGAATGCAAGTAGGATTGCAAATAATGAAAGAAAACTCACAATCAGTTTCATGCTTATAGGGGCCTAGGGTCAACTGTCGAGTGCTAGTGAGGAGCTGTTGCATCAGTGGGGATGGATCCACAAAGATGATCTCATCATAAAATTCAGAAACAAGGGTTTTCTTCCCTGGGTTATTTTCTGAACCTGTTTGAAAGAGCTTCAGGATATGAAACAATGTCACCTGAAAGAAAAGAAAACATGAGTCATAAATGCAGATGACAGTCATGATGAACATCAACATATCAAGTCTTCCATTTTTATATCTGGGTTTAAAAATCTAATGAAATTTAAATGTGGTACACAAATGTAAAATATTTTGAAGACAAGATTACAAAATTGAAATTTACTTAAAAGTTACCTGAATTACTGCAGCACTTTCTATTTTACTTTTCTTTATAATATGTTGGAACTTCTGCTTCATCTATTGGCCACACCAGGGATTCAACATATAAGCAAAGAAAATAATCAATGCACATTGAGCATCAGGACTATGATGACTTACAGGTTTCTCGTTGCATGGTTCATGGAAGTAGATCTTGATTATAATTTCAAACTCTCCCCATCCTGTTTCTGTTACTTCATATGGAGGCTTGGTCACCACCCGATTCTGGTTTGTATAACTTTCATGAAGTTTGAAGTGTACCTTGAAGAATGATGGAAGCAATGACAACTGGTACAGTGAAATGAAGACTCTCAAAGAAAAATGACAAAAAACACATTGCAAAAGAAACAAGGCTATTCTTATTTCACAGAATATGGATACAGTAATGAAAATTCTACTAGAGACATGGATGGATGCAGCAGTGAACCTTGCATGAATCCAGCAGTTAGTTGACTGATGAGGGAAATGACCTCACAGTAAAGTCCACTTGAATTTCAAGTGTGACAAAATCCACTGTAGGGTGAAATAGGTCAAATTGAAAAAAATTAATCAGAGAAAAGGAAAATTCACTCTTAACTAGTTTCAGGTGTTCAGGATTTAGCTGTGATCTACAGTAGTCTAGCATACTTGAGCTCTGATAACCTTAATATAGGGTTGATCCCCATAGGAAATCATTGAAGCAGGCAAGCCAGTAATGGAAGTGGAACAGCTGTTGAACCTTTGGGGATTTAGTAGGTTCACATTGGGGACAGGGATCAGCGCTAAACAAGACAATCTCTCATCAGAGTTCCCATCTGCCATCTCCATAGGTACTATTGGAAAATAGACTTTCTTTTTCTTCTGTCTCTCTGCAGTATCCACAGCAACAAGACAACACTACTCAGTGAGCACGTGCAGCCTTCCACCTGGGTCAGGGTGCCAGGCTACCACTAAAAATCCACTTCCCATCCAGCCCTTGCAAATTATGGATCCATAATGGACAATAGGAGAGAGGGGTTGCTTGTGGCTGCATAGACAGGGTTGCTAACCATACATGTGAAATGCAGCATCTGAGATCCTACACTTCATACTCTCCTACCATCTCTAAGTGACATTGATGCAAGAACCATTGAGAACATATCCAGTTATTTGTGCCTGTCATATAGGCCTATGATGTACCAATGACAGTTATTACTTATTTCAAGGTTGGTTGGTTAAGATGCGGCAAAGGACATCATTCCAGTGGTATAGGGGCCAGTAGAATAGCAGATCTGTGCCAGGACCGGAACTCTAGTTTACTCTTTCCCATACTTTCTCTCCCACCTTCTACATCACTCCTGTGGTGGTAAATATCCATTAATGAGAGGTAAAATAGGATTATTAGGAGCTAATAGGCATAGACTGGATCCCTGAAGTGAAAAGCATGTAGGCCTGACACAGTACCATGCTTTAAAAGGAACCCTCCTCAACAACTGATACACTTTTGCTCAAATATGTTTTTCAAAGAATAAGCAAGCATGTCACCCATTTAATGCATCAAACTCCACCAAGATTTGGTGACTGGACTCTGAATTAAGCTTGGCAAATTTTGTCAACATGAAATTGCTCTAGTTTAGCCTGATTCACCCTAATTTCAAGGACTGCAAAGTGAACAACAAAGACTCTGGACAGAACACACATTAGGCTCAATGCTGACATATGTTCATGGGCTTACAACAAATAACAGCTTCAGGTTCTCTTCCTTAACATTTCCATATAACTATGGGCAGGCTTAATTGCTCTCACCTTTTTCACCCACACAGACATGTCTTCATTGTTGTAAGGTTTCACATAGACAGTCCATGTATGTGTATGGCCATCCTCATCCCTTTTCTTCCCAAAATATCGAGCGGAGTTCCCATACACAATGGGTTTGACAATTGTGACTCCCTGAAAAGGATTCATACCATCCTAAGGAATATGAAAAAAAAAAGAAAAATAAGGTTGATAAGCCCAATGGAAGACCAAATGGCTACAAATAATACAATTTATAATAAAGGCTACTAAGAAGAAATCAACATTAAAAATGCCAAAGCTTAAAACTAGTCTTTGTCAAACTCATAGATAACGCTTAAAAGGATTGGGTAAAAAATAAAATTCCACTCTCATTTGCAAGAAGCTGGAATATAAATGGGATAGCTTCATGTAAATGTCATTTGCTAGCCCACCACTACTTTGCATTACCAGATATTTTTCCCCATGACAATAAAGAACACTCCCTTCATACTCTAAAATACTTAAGGTTCCCATGCAACTAAAGCATAATATGGCAATGATCCAAGGGAACCCACATGGACGAAAGGGCTGATTATTTTTAAATTTATGTCTGGTGACTTCCAATAGGCTACTAGTTCAGGATAATGGACATTACACATGCAGAGGATGAAGCAACTTATCTCTACGTTTCCCTGCACAAAGTCCTAAATTGGCCTATTTCTACAATTTCTCACCTTGAGTCTGTCAACAGGAGAGGCTTCTCCTACAGCCTCTGCCATGATCACGGGAATGTACTACCGCGTGCTACATGCAGCTGCAGGCAGCCATGCTGATGGCCACCACGGATGCCAGATATCAAGCTGACATCTGGGTTTGTCCGTCCTTGTCCTACTTGTCAGAGTGCAGCTTGATTAATGAATATATTTTTCTTGTTGAGATTAGAGTCATTGTGACTTTATTATATTTGTTTTGGCTTGAAAGAAGTAAGTTTCTGTGCGGCTCTCAGGTTCAAGGTTCAAAGTTCTGCTCGGAGCACCAAAATGCATATCTGTCCATCCATCTACAGTGTCCGTCGAGCATTCATCCTAACCTCGCGCCAGATTCTGAGGTAGGCCTGCTCCGCTAACAGGTGGTTGTTATTTTAGATGTAAGTGACTCGAACTTTCAGCTGTATTGCTCCTTTTTTTCTTGCATTCAATGATGGAGTTTAAACTCCAAAAAATTAGCAGCATATCTCCCTGAGAGGGGGAGGGGATTAGGAAGGTCAGGAACAAAGCATGCCAGTAGGCCTATTTTGTGCTACAAATCCATAAATCCACGAACAGGCAAGGACAGAAAATTTAAATAAATTTTCCTCTAGGGCTGGGACTAGATACATCATCACCTGACTCGTTTCTTGCATTCACTAATTGGCAAATAAAAATAATTCCGCTTGAGGCCCACTCAACTGATTCCCTTCGTCCCTCTTCTGTCCCCTTCGAGCAGGAAAAAACCCATCCGTGCAGTCGGTTTTCGATGCTTTCTATGCTTATAAATGCCAGGATGCCAAAACTAAAAGCGCAAGTGCGGTTTAGGCAAATCTTCGAGGCACCGCCAGCTCGTCTTGCAAGGTGGATGTGCAGACGTGTCAAATCAGAAAAATGGAGCTTCTTGAGCAACATCTTAGAGAGAAGTTCAAAGCTCTTATTTAGGTACGTAAGCAGAATTTTCGGAAGGGGGAGCCAAGTATTGGGGAAGCTGAATGAGGACCGGCAGAGAGGGAGGGTCTAATCCACTGTCCCCCCCCCCACCCCCACCCTCCGTCGAAAGTAACCGAAGTTACCTCTCAGAAAATAGCCCTAGGTTCAGAAAATGATACTTCCCCACAAGTAGCCAACCTGACGAGACCGACTTTGATGATGTCCTACATGCCGGCCACCTACCGGCGCCTACGTGTATCGCCTACGTCATGAAAGTTTTACACGATCGGTCGAGCGACCGCTTCCTTCGTGGAATTGGGGCTTCCCGCAGCCAGATAAACGCAGCGAAAAAAAAAATATATCCCCGTGGTTCCTCTCGTCCAACCACGACGAGGTCGAGCGTGCTCAACTCATGCTTCAACATTTGCTCAGCATTTGCTGAACATTCAAACATTCAATCAGCATCTGTCGGAGTGTAACCGTGACTCGAACTCACCAAATTTAGTCAAATGCAACATCACCCTTTCGGAATGCGTGCCAACAGTGTATTACCTTTCTTTTTAGATGTAAATGTAAAAAAAAAAATTCTTTTTCCAATACGATTTTACGATTGAAACCCTGCAATGTCGACAAATCAGTCCGCGTCGCGCCTCTCAATTTCCTCGATTTCGCCCCACAGCCCGACCGGAGTTGAGCCCCATTCAACTTCGCAGCCCCGCAAATCACGTCGACGCCACCCAATTTGCTTGACTCCACGAACCGCCTCGAGCAACTCCACCAAAGGAAAGCGAAGTGAACTCGAGTTGCTAGGCAACCATGCCACCTTCGTGAACATATTCTCTCTTTCCCTCCCGAAACGACTCGGACGCCATCTTCATGTCGTCCATGTCGTCACGATGACGTCATCACGATGGCGTCACGGTTACGCATGCCATATTTGGCTCTCCGAGAGGCATTCGCTCCCTCCTCGTCTCGTTCCTCCCCGCACGATTCCGACTGCCGCAGGAATTATTCACGCCTTTACCACTGTTGCGATCGCAACACGTCGCCCTTTCGTCACGGAATTGTGGCAGTCGTGCTTTGTGACGAACGGAGAGCTGCATATTGCGCAGATTCAAATTCACGTTCAAACGTCTCTTTTTTTCCACGGGGGTATTCAGTTTGACTCTTGACCAGAACGGAGCACAAAAATTACTTTAATACATTCAAAGGACACATTCATCAATAATTCATTCATAATTTTGTTTTAGCCAAACGTTCGGCTCGGGACATGCAGACGATTTCTCTCAGATCCAAGCAATTCTCGGGGAATCCGATCCTCAAGAAAGGTAAAAAGGCGACAGACGATGGGGTGGATGCCATGGGGATGCCAGTAATGCTTTGTATCGATTAAACACCCATTAACAGTCGATTGATTACAAGTAAAAAATTCAGTGCATTGCTCCTGATGCTTGTTGATCCAGTGGCTTGAATCTCTTAGAATTGCATATATCACCAGTGCTTAATTGAAGACATAAGAAATAAAGCATTGGAACATAGTGCATACGTATATACTGTACGTGGTGTGGAGGAATGAAAGGTTGGGAAGTGGTGGTGGATAGTAAGTGATAGGGGAACTGTGAGGATGTTCAGAGGAAGGGGAAGGGTGGGAGGGAGTGGGGGGGGGGGGGGGGGGGGGCCCACGGGACAAGCCATCCGATACTTTTTTTGTAAAATTGTGTTAAATTCTTTGTTTTGGGCACATCGAAAAAAACGGTGACATTTTGAAACCGCGAAAGGTAAGGTGATGGACGGGAGACACGAAGGAACGAGAGCCAGGCTCCGTCTCGAACAAAGCACAAGACACGACAAAATGAACCCCTTCTGGAGGAATGAAAAATGATGAAAAAAAAAGGTGCAGCTGAAGAATGAAGGCGTCGTCCGAGTGCTTCCATCCGGACTTCGCTGCATCTCGGCCTCATTTGAGGTTGGCCTTGATCCAGTCGGCGTGCCTGGAGACGCGCGTGAAGGGGGCGCGCTCGTCCCCGCAGGAGGATGCGATCCCCGTCTGGTAGTACTTCCCATCGTAGGCCGTCACAAGGGGATCGCCGCCCCCGCCCTGACGGAAACGACGAGGGGAAATATCAGTCTTGTTCCACGCGAGTCCGAGAGGACGAAAGAGCAGAATTTATAATGAATATATAAATAAACAAAATAAAAAACGCATAAAAATTGACAAGAAACCAAATCGGCAAATAATCAAAAAAGGAACGTTTGTTTATGTTTCGTTTCGCTTTTTTTCGGCTGTATTTCTTTCTTTGCTTTCGAAAAAAAAAAGCAGGGAACGAGAATGGAAATTCTCACTTGGCACATCTGTCGCCCTCCCTGAACGTCTTGAACGCAGAGCCTCGGATCCAGCAGCCCTGCGATCCTGGAGCAAGTGCCATCCACCTTCACGTCCGTCGCCGTCAGCACGGGATCTGAGGGCAAAGGAAGAAGACGTCATCTCCTCTGCGCCGCTGCGTCGGCCGTTCCCGTTTGACTGGCTGGATTCTGGAGGCCACGATCGTGGCTTTTTTTCCAGTTGGATTCTGAAGGCCACGATCGCGTCTTCACTCAAATTCATGATTCGAAAAGAAACGCGTGAAATTTTTTTGCGCGGAAATTTCGGATGGGAATCAGAACCTGGCCATTCGAGGGAAACCACCGCGATGAGGGAAACTACCGGGACTGGAAGAAGATTCCCAGCTGTAGACGCTATTACTGCACTCGTCGATGGCGGCGCTGTCGACGTCCGGGATGCAAACCGGCTGCAGGTAGTCGCCCAAGGTGAGTGCTTGCTCCGGATAGACGATCCCGATGTCGTTCCCGTCGCCCGGCCGACCTGAAAAGCCAAATCTATTGAAAGTGAAAAAAAAATCATTGGAATCGTCTCGTTTTTTGGAGTTGGAAACTCGCTTGGGTTCCAGCCAGCGTGATAAGAGAAGGCGCTGAACCGCTTCGTCTCGCCCGAGCCGTCGCGCGACCGCCCGGAGATGACGTACCCGCCCGTGCACTCTCCCGCCCTGCAATCGGAGCGATTTCCTCCTTATCGTAATACATCACAGAGACGAAAATGAATGAATGAATGAACTGACGCATCGGTGAGACAATGAGCCGCAGTGAGCACGTTCCCCTCGTTGATGACCGACCCCGAGCACGTCCTCCAGCCCTCACTCGGACAATAGACGTAAAGCATGACGTTGAACGGAGCCTCCCCCCTCTCCACGGCCATCCTCCCCCCCTGGCCCCCGGCCCCAAGGACGAGCGCGTCGAGCTCGGGGACGGGGCCATCCGCCTGGTGGCTCACGGCCTGGAGCCGCCTGGCGTTGGACCCGAAGAAGCTGCCCGCGAGGTTCATCACCCAATCGAAGGCACGCATGAAGGAGTTCTGGAACTTGTGGCCGTAGCCGTAGCCCCCGTGGTAGTAGCCGCCGTAGCCGTAGTAGCCTCTGTAGCCGTAGTAACCGTAGCCATAGTAACCCCAGGCGGGTCTGTTCTCGGAACGCTCGCGGCCGCCGCCGTCGTCCTCGAAATCGTCGATCCAGTTTTCGGCGCGAGTCACTTTTCCGGCTTTCGATCCGCAGGCCATCCACGTGTCTGGGAAAATTAATTAATTACTGTGAACATGAGATTGGTTACGGTCGTAACGAAATCCCGAGTCAGAAGGTATTTACAGGGTCATTTACAGGGTAAGCATGGGTGATTCGTATATTTTCGGAGTCAGTTGCTTAAGATTCCGAATTTGAATAACGTCGAATCAAATTCTAGCCGAAGTTCGATTCGTCACGCGCACTTTTCTCATCCGAGATATCGGCAACTTTTCTTGGAAATAGTTGACATTTTCTAAATTATGCGGAGTGTTAGTGATATATAATATATAATATGTAATATATTATATATAGTTGCAAAATAATATATGATTAGTACAGTAATATATAATTGCAAAAAAAATTCGTAAAGAGAAGGAAGGACTCCCCTGTCAACAATTTGGGCCATCGATGGCTTTCCGTCGACGCGTATATAAGTCATTGTTTGGCCATCATCGGCATATGGTTGGCCCGCTTACGGTCGGACATGTCCTGTTGGCCCTTCATCAGGCCAACATTGGCTCAATGTTGGGATACCGCACATGCCCGACCGTAAGCCGACTTTTCACAATGGTGAAAAGATGCAGGAAAAAAAACCCTCATAAACTGCATCTATTGCATAATGCATCTTGAAGAGACAAGGCTACCATTACTGCTACTTCTTCCGGAGGATGAAGGAGTCGTAACTTACCATAGTGCTTTACTACTCCTATCGCCGAGAACAGAAAAACATCCTTTCCGGTTCCTACGGCATCCAGAAGCGGAATCACACGAGATTCCAAGAGTATATGTCCTCCCGCGAGGAGGTCAGGCATGCCTTACTCGTTATGAGCCATTTCAAAGTCTCTTGGTGGAGAAATAAGGTTTACGGAGCTTATCGTGGAAAGTAGTAGGGTCCTCCGACGGATCTCCGGGCCGCAATTTCCTGGTTTATTCAAGGACTAAGTTACATCTTCAGAGAAATGTTTCGAGGAATTCCTATGTCTTCCTCTGCGATCTCTGCGAGAAAACTTCGGTAGAATCCCGGAAAGTGACTCCCTACTACGACCACTTTGGCTCCGTCTCACGCCGGTTTTCGGAACTTTCTCCGTTACATTGGCTCGTCTTCGGCGAATAATTGGCCGAAGATGAGCCAACTTCCCCAGCTATGGCTCGACGATAAAAAAAAAAAACGAAAGTTTTTGACTGGGATTGAATCTCCATAACTTACGGAGTTCCCTCATTTTGTCTGATTCTGCGAAGTTCTGCTGAACTAAATTGAAAATTTTCAAAGAATTGCATACAAAAATTGCAAAGAATGCCTCTAACTCAATTCCTCTGTTCTTCGCCGCTTTTATTTTCGCTATTGGTTTCGCTCTCTCTCTCGTGCTTTTCGAAGAACGTCCGCGAGGAACGCATAAGCGCCAATCCGGAGTCCCCCAAACCATCTCGTGGGGGAGGGGAGGGGGGAGTGGGGAGGAGGGTTTGTCCGTGTCCAATCGATCTGCTGTCGCTAACCTGAATTTCGACCTCGCTGCATCTCATGTACTCAGCACAAAAATGTAACGTGCTCAAAGAAGAAAGAATAAAATAAATGAAAAAGGGAAAAAAAGAAGACAGGCACCAACGCGAAAACAGGATTAAGGATCCGACGTAACTCAAGCACGATATCTGGCAATCGTGGAGGGCGGAATAGAGTCGGCACGATAGGCATAAATAATTGACAAATAATTCCACTTTCTACAGCGAATTAGTGCTCGCAAACAACGGAAAGGGTACATCTCGTTCGAAGAGTTCATTTCTTCCTTTTGGTAGCGAATTCGAATCTCCATCTCCCCAACCCCGGGGAGATGGAGATTCAAATGTGCTGGAGCGATTCTGTGCCGAGAGGATAAGAAGCATGCCCAATTTCGTTCTTCCAGATGCTCTCCTGAGAGGAATTTAGAGACATTCTTTTTTGCCGGAGGTAGAATATTGCAACTGGAAGGGCTTGAAATAAGAAGGAATATTATTTATCTTCTACGAGTTCCCTCCTATCCCCGAGATCGAATCTACGGACGTGAAGA
This sequence comes from Darwinula stevensoni, assembly GCA_905338385.1. Taxonomy (NCBI): domain Eukaryota; kingdom Metazoa; phylum Arthropoda; class Ostracoda; order Podocopida; family Darwinulidae; genus Darwinula; species Darwinula stevensoni. The sequence continues at coordinate 24,671 of CAJPEV010001228.1, forward strand.
ACGTACAGGCAGTGGAGGGGGGCGGCTGAGGGCATTCCGCGAGGGCCTGGAAGGGGCACAGAAGAGCCACGGAAGCCAGGAGGAGCTGCATCTTGCTTCGGGCCGCGCTTGCCTAAAGACTGGGGGATCCGTGTGCGGCGTAGGATCCGTGTGCCCCCCTCCCTTCTCCTCCCCCCTCCCCTCCCCCCTCCTTCCCTACGCGGTCTGAGGGGTGACTGAGGATCCGGGATACCCGGAATCCGATGGAGGAATGACACGTCCTCGCTGCGCATTTTTCACGGGAAGGTACATGTGAGATGTTGTCAGGCTGTCGGGGGCAATCGTCTCCCGCTCGGCTGAATTCTTCCTTGTAGGAGCACATCCTGTTACGAAGATCTTTCTTGATCCTGGTCGGAGTCAAAAGAGCTTCCTTTTTAAGTATCTTCAAGCCATCGTCGCGTCTTGATTTCCGAAGGAAAATCTTCCTAATGAAACGGAAGTGGCAGACCCCGACAGATATACCATTCCAAAAGAAACTGAGCTGGCTGTCTGAAGGAGAGAATCGCCCGAAATCCCGAGCCCCATTCGAGGCAGAGCTGATATGGCCCTCCTATGGTTGAATCTTCGCAAGAGCGGATGGGGAACGTACGAGATGGAAGCCGAGAAGGGCCTTGGGGCTCGGGATCGGTTCGGGCGAACAGATCCCAAGCCCCCAAGACTTCCCTTGCCTCCACAGCTAATCACTTTTTTTTTTTTATTTCATCGCATTACATCCCTTTAAATTTCGGGCTCCGCTTCGGACACGTGCAGACGTAGCTCTTCCATATCTGTTCCAAGTCTGGCCCTTTTAAATCGCCGCGAGGTGTCGCGGTCACTCCTAGAAAGCATGTAAACATGCATGTTAATGTATGGTTACACAAATTCATGCAAACATGGATTACCGTACTAGCTTCCAATATCTGACAAGATTTTTAAAAACTGATTTTGCTACAATCTTTTCATATTTTTCCTATTTTTCGTTCCATAATATCTGAATCTCAGCTGAATTTGGCAGACTTCTCGAAGCTTCAGCTTATTTAGCATAAAAATCATTCTTCCATAGAATAAACTTACCTGTCATGTTTTTTTTGCGTTACTCCATATATTTTCAGGCTATTTGATTGACCTCTGATAAGTTGCCGCTTTTTCAACCGCGTTTCATTCTTCTCTCCCATTGAGAGCATGAAGACGTCATCGATGTAGAACACATGGTTTCTTAATAGGCTTAATAATAAAACAAGAAAATAAGAAAGAGGATAGCAAATAATAAGAAAATAAAATAAAAAGGAAAGAAAAGTTTAAAATATTTTTTTTCAAGGACAAACTAATCATTAATACGTTTACTTCCAACTCGAAATTTCTCGAAACGTTGAAAAAAAGGGAATATTTGGAACTCCTCGCATTCAGTCGCTGGATGGTAACGCACGATTCGAAGGAAAAACGTTCCCGCTCTCCCCTCGCCCTCCTCTTTCTTCCCTTGTTCGACGCTGGAAATTCCGCGCACAGATCGCGACGATTCCCTCGCGGTTGGAAGGGTCTCTCGGTTCCCCTTCATTTCGGGTTTTAAGGCACGGCGACCCGCGGAGGGGCCCCGATGGGGCGGAGGACCGAAGAGATCCGTCCCGTCCGCCCGCTGTCCACTGCGCAGTTTTTTTTGTTTCTTGGAATGGTATATTAATAAGAATTTTCTCTTCACAAGGTATAAAGCGTGCCTTTTCCCCGAAAATATGCGGCACTCCGCAGCGCGAGGGCATGGCATAGTTCCTATTTGCGCCTTGTATGAGAACTTATCAGTACAGCGAATCTCAGCAGATTTTATCTGCGCGCAGAAATGTTCACGCTCTTGAGCAAACGGTGACAGGAGCAGCTCTTAAACGCGTTATTACCAGTAGATTCCTCCGCCTGATGGACTTTCGTAGGACGGTTTCAAGGTCTAAACTGACTGCCAGGACTTTTTTTATTATTTTATTATTTTTTAATTTTTAATTTTTTTTTTATATATCGTGCTGGCGCAAAACTTGCTCCGTCACCGCGCGAAGAAAGCCCTTACGAATCGCCATGTCACGACATGCGTTTCCCTGCCTCGTCGCTTCGCAGGCGAATCTCGCTGGGTGAAACTGCCGCGAGACGCGTTCGGGGGAAACTGGACGGGCGAGGGCGAAGGCCACGTGGACCGCGTCTGCTTGCGTTTGGGGAATTCGTTTTAGAAATATGACTTTCCAAGAATGAGGAGATGGAAACCAATTGACCCAATTTGAATCATTTGCGATTCGTGGCAGGTCGCCCTGTCTGAGAGCTGGAACTACGTTCGGTATGATTCTTATTAGGAAATGGCTTGGTTAGGAGATGAATCACAACACGAGTTTCAGACAGCGAAAGAGTTGCTCTGTCAGGCGGTGTCCGCTTTCGTCTGTCGGAGGCCGGTTCCTCGAAGCTCGGCATTGCCGGTCACGCTGGGAATCGCTGGGGCGCGGCGGATGTCCGGAAGGACATCCATCCGGTTCGGATGGACATCCATCCGGTCGCCCTTCCTCCTCCGAATGCGAAGGAGGGAGTTGAAGTTTCTGGATCCATCCGATGGATCACTCTCGTCCCGCTCCTGGCGCTTCTTCAGGTCCCGGCGAGTTCTTCTGTTGCCGGAGTAAGGCATGTTCTGGGAGTTCCAGCGCTTTCCAGGTCATAGAAGGCAAGAATACTAACGAGGTTGCTCCCTTAGAGAACCGGTTGCACAGATTTAGGAGGTATGTGCCACATTGGAGATGATTGGACAAAGTTGCATGGATAAAATAAGGTCGATGAAAAGAATGGATAAAGGTAAATACCTCATAGGAGGGGACGAGATAAGTTACTTTTATTCTTCTCCATCGGCCCCCGTACGTGACAACGCGACCAAGTGAGCACCGCAAGCACGGCGGTCTCATTAAGGTACTTCCTGAAGATAAAAATCGAAACCCCAAGATCGAAATTTCGATTTATATTTATTGTATTCGTTCCCATTGACCTCTCCCTGTTCGTATGGCGTGTCGCTCCTCGACTTCGACTTTTTCTATCTTCGACTTTTCAGGTGACTGAAAATGCATCGGAAAATGAACTTTGATACCCCTGAGAAGCATGTCTCGAGGAACCTCATCGTCTTCGCTTAAGAACCTTGCTGGAAACGATCGTAAAGACCGTACACAAAGAAAAAATAAATAATTTCATAGGATGATGATGGGATTCACTGCGACGACGACCTGGGCGCCATCTCGCCCCCAGGTTTTGAGAACCTACATCGTTTGAGTAGCTGGCAGATGGCTTCTCTGCGATCCTTGGGACTCATTTTCAGGTCTTCCGTGTTTGGCCAGCTGCACGCATGCCACTGCTATGTGCCGACCAGAGAAGGGACGAACAATGGAGAAACCACGGCACAAGCGTGAATTGACTCACTCGCAGATGAGCCAAGCTCCCTATTTATGGGCCGACCCTGACATGAGAATTCTTCATGCGAATTCGACGGTTCGACTGGGACGAATAAAGTTAATGCATATATTTTATGAATAATGCAAATAATCGGGAGCATCAATTGATTATATCGGGCACTAAACCCGCGAAGGGGAGAAGACCAAGATTGAAGAAAAGTCGAATGGGATTCCTACGAAGGAAGACGAATCCTTGAAAAGAAGAAATGAAGTAAAAGTGATCTTCGCTGGATTACTTCCAGTACTTCCAGTACATCCAGTACTTCCAGCCCGACCGAGGGAGACTTGGCGGGCATGAAAACCTTTCTAAAAGCGGTCGAAATTTTCCTATTTTTGGGTCCTTCCACGTCTGAAATGAGCAAAAAGAGCGGCCAAAACAGAGGTTTCAAAATAATTTTGCGACTATCAAAGAATATGATCGGCAGGCGATGCATCCCACCGTTTCTTTCGAATTTTGTACATTTATTCGCCAAGCAATACCACAGTAGCGAGAGCATAATTATTTTTTTTTCATAGACCTGAACACTGTCCTTAGCAGACTGGCTCGGTCGAAAGACTGAGACACCCGTGCGACGAGCGACAAAAACGTCCCCGTCCTCTTTCCCAGGCTGAATCGTTCCAAGACATCTCACAAAGTGAAGCGCTCGCGAGCGAAAATGGCCCGGCTTGACGGAAGCGTGAATCTCATCGATCGATTATTCCCCGAAAAGTGTTTTCCATGCCAATCTCTCAGCCATCGTCATCGCGACTCCCGTCGGGAAACGAAGGATCCATCGTCTTTCTTCCCGTCGAGGAAATGTATTGATCAATGGGAGGGCAACATTATGATCCCAATTAAAACGAATTTTATCCTCGACGAATTTTGCTTCCAAGTGTGAGAAAAAACTCACATCGTCGCATAAGGAAAGCCGTAATGAATTGCATATCATGACACGGCATTGTTTTCACTGCCCCACGACCGCGCAGGCCAACCTTGCTCGATAAAACTATCTGGATATGCAGGCACTCCCCGATTCCGGTGGTCAAAGATGAGGTCATGAATCTGCTTAGAGCCGAGGGAGTAACGAAGAGGAGAAACGGGGACACTGAGGCGATGGTCCCTTCGGTGTCCATCAGAATTTTGGCTCGAATCATGTCTGCAATTTTTTTAGGGTTTGAAAATGTGGCTTTCGAAGGGTCAGGAAATGTGGCTTTCAAAGGGTCAGGAAATGAATTTTTTTCATGGTGTCCAGTTATTCTTTAATGGCGGCTGGGAAGTTAACAGTCGGCTTGTCTGAGAGCTGGAACTACGTTCCTACCGAATGCCGTCTGCTAATTCGGGCAGAGCGTTCGGAATGAACTGTTGAGACCGTTCTAAGAAGCAGCAGAAAGCCGATCGGGGTCCTTTCCGATGAGTCTTTTTAGAGGGGGCATGAGAATACGCTTGAGCCGAACATTTTCGGTCAGAACATCTAAAATCACCTTTCCATTGCGTGCTTTTAGCCTGACGAGACTTGCGACCAACCCTGAAGAGTGGTTTCGTGAGCCGTCGAACGTTTTCGCTTCCTGAACTCTGAGCACAAAAGGAAAGAGCAAACTTTTCAACTGCTGGCTTTAGTTGCATTTCGTTAAATTCGTGTTAAAATTCGACATCGAACAGAATGCCTCAAAGGGTTAACCCCACTCCGAATCTCAAGAAAATCGTGGGAAGCCACCAGGAACACCAGCGTCGATTATCACGGGGCAAAGGCAAAAAAATGAGACCGATGGAAGCAGGCGTGGGATAAGGGGAGATAGGAACCAACGAGATAACCTGAGTCCTGTTGTCTCCCATCAGCTCGACGGCATCGTAACCAGGTGAGCATTCGCAGATGGCACTTAACATTGATTCAACGTTGATTTGGTGTGGGCCAAATGTTTCTCTGTTGAAGGTTTATATTTCTATGTTGATTGACAACATTGAGACCATCATGGTTTATACACCAACATTGACTCAATATTGAATCAATGCTGCACTATTCACGGCGGAATTGACAACATTAAATCGGCCTCGATTTTCGAATCGGTGGATTCTTTTGCAGTAAAAGTTCTCGTTTTTTTATATCTAACCTTAGGATTTTTTGTGTGTACTTCATCATGATTAGTTAAATAGTGTTTTTAATCGCCCAGAATACATTACGATCACGAAAAATTCTTGATTTAGGGCAAATAAGAAGGTAGCTGAAATGACGTCTGGCCTAAAGTCTATCGCAGCAAACAAGCAAAAAGAAAAAAAAATTCTAGCGAGTATCTGACATGGCGGAACGGTCTCAATACAAACGTAAAACAATAAAAAGGAGATTAAATAAATATAAAAAAATATATATATATAATAAATCCTTCCACGGCACGTGCCGGTATTGGAGATATTCGGGGGGATGAACCACATCCCAGACCTCATACTCGCCTAATTCTGAAGGACACGGCGAAGGATGCTGGCCGTGCCCAAGATTGCTGTACGCTGGAGGAAANGATGGCATGGATCGACTACCAGAAGGCATACGACTCGGTGCCCCATTCACGGATCATCGAGTGCCTCAGGATGTACATCAACCTTGTGGCGGTCAACTTCCTCGAACAGACCATGCACCGCTGGAAGACGGTCATGTCCCTCAAGGGACGGGACTCCCCTCCGACAACCCTTTTGTTCTTCCCATCCTATATATTAAAAACGCAATGAAGCTGCTTTCGTGCGTATGAAGCCTCGGATGCTTGGGTCTGTGTGCATGTCCGCAAGTCCATGTGCGCATGTACGGCGCCTTCTGCCTGCCAAAGGGTGTACCTCTCTCGCTGACGAGCACTTTTTTTCCGGCCTTTGTGACTGTCGGATCTATTCTCGAGAACGTAATAGCCCGAAGGTGGTGGGGGAAGAATTCGGGTAGCATAAGAAAACTAAAAACAAAAATGACGTGACCGAGAATTGAACACTTGACTTACTGATTCTTAAGCAAAATTGTTACTACACCACGGAACTCAGCGCATACTGGATTCAACCTCCGTTGAAGACGAAATTCATCAAAAATTAATTCGCGTTGGCAGGGGTTAAAATCGGAATGCGAACAGTGAGTTGAGGGTGACGACCTCCGCATCCCGCACAAACGCTGCCAGCAGCAGGCATTACAAAGAAACCTCACGTACATAGACATACATAGACTGAAGAAGTATAGGAAATGGATAGGGTGCCCAGGGAGCCGAAAGGTGCGCCGACGTATAGGGTCATGCAGGTCCGAGCTACGAATTAGTAATGAGTGGAATAGCTGTAGCGCTTGAGTCGTGATGGTGGCTTATGCGTACGCCCTTTGGTACCAGGGTCCAAGTGGTCCATGTACTCCCCTGAACCGAATTCCGCAAGTATATGGTAGGCCGTAGGCCAGGTGCAACTCGATTGGTGCAGTTGGTCATTAAAAAAAAGTCTCCGATTTTTTTGGTTGCGATGAATTCTTGTGAAATTTTGTCGTCGCTGTCTCCTCGGAAATCGAATTCTTGATTAGATGAAATAAATTTTTTTTGCCATAAAAAATCGTAAAAAAAATTGTTTTGCAAGCTATGCTGCAATGGGCAGTCTTGTAACCCTGAATTGCAAACCTTAGTTTCCTAGGGCTGGGGCGCCTGGGCGACGGAGTTTAGTGGCCCTGTGGCTGATGGATCACAAAGGCCACCTGGGTGATATTTTGGCAAAAGAAAATTTCTTCTTTGCTTTTAGGAGGGTATGAATACCCTGACTTCGTCGGTTACCATAGTAGCACCTAACGATGAATTATTATCCAGACGTTGAATCAACATTTAAACAATGTTGATTCAGTGTTACGGGCTACTGGGAAAAAGATCATTTTTCATGTGACCACCTTTGACAATGATTTTTAAAAATCTTACTCCATCAGTGTTTGTAAACATTTCAGCCGATCTACCAGGAAGTATTTATTTCAAGAGAAGCGTTCGATTTAGTGCAAAATAAAACTGATTGAAAGGCACTCAAATTTCGTCGCATCAAACAAACAGAATTGCATTTTCAGCTCGCATAAGTAGGAGCAAGGATTTAAAACCTTTCTGAGTCAGACCAATTTCCCGATATAAGCACCGACGTGTTTATGTAGGCCATTAAGGGCTTGGGGTAGGTGAAATGCCGTGATGACATTGGATATATTCTTATTAAACTTGAAATGTAATGTAAAACTCCTATTTTCTACTTACTAATAATACAGAAGAGTTTTTCTGGGGCGGTCTTGATGGTATAAGGTCATCATGTATAGTGCTTCCCGTATGAATCTTTTTTTTTTTTTTTTGCTGCGTAACATGAATAGTGAATGCCTTTGGCACGTATCTAAGTAATAAAGGTTATCCAAAGAAAGGAAAGACTCACGTTAAACAACTTCACCACGTTAGCATTGCTCACGTATAAATTAAAACGACGCTTCAGTATGGCATCAATCCCTTAACATTGATTCAATGTTGATTCGATGTTGAAAAGAGCAACATTGCGAGAACGTTGTCCGGTCAATGTTACATCAACAGATGTCTCGCGAGACATCTAGCGAGACATGCGAACAAACAAGATTTCCCGACTGTGAATTGTGATGGCGACTACTTGCCCACGTGGTTAGTTACCTTATATATGCAATCAGTCTGCGTCTCTAGTACTTTTGGAGCAGTACTTGGTATTTTCTCCACAAACGACGCCGGGGAAGGTATTCGTCTTGCTGCATATACTCCACCAATGTGGCAACCCAGCAAAACAGGACCCAGGATAATTCTGAGCAGGGTGATGGACAAAAAAAGTTTGCGAGGTCTTATTACTCCATGAGACCACGACGCTCTGTTTCTAAATCATGATCATTGCGTGGAGTGAGGGCAGCATCGTATTACGTCCCAGTAATTGCGCCGGTGTCCTGCTTCCGGGTGAACAGGATGTCTCTTTCTCATCTCGGTATTAAATTCGGGTTTTCCTTGAACCGGGTTCATGGAATTCGGTTCAAGGAAAACCCGAATTTAATACCGAATTTAATACGATCCTATTAAGCGGATTCCGAGGATGGAGATATTGTCCGGATGATATTCAAATAATGCTTAAGTCATGAAACGGCGCATGCGCATGAATTAAACAGATTGTTGAGACCTGTCGTATCAACGTTGAACCATCGTGAATTCATCGTTTCTTCAACGTTGAAGAAAATGGATTTTCAATATGGAGTCAACGTTGATTAGCAAATGTTGAATGAACGTTGCAGTGTTGCTTTTGAACATTGAATCAATTGTTGATAAAAAATGAACTGAATCAATTGTTGATAAAAATGAACTGAATCAATTGTTGATAAAAATGAACTTTCAATGTAGAATCAATGTTGACAGGCAACGTGGTTTCAACGTTAGCTGCGTTGACGAAATAACGTTGATTCAACGTGAGTGTGCAACTTGGGTTGCAATCACTCAAAGTCGGTACCAGGCTTGTGCTGGTCTATTAAAATTGTCTTCTAATTTGGAACGTGAAATTTCTGATTGTATTTTTTTTCCGAAAGTCCTGTGAAAATACCGCAAATCGGTTGGACTTGCTTCGCCTTGAACGTTCTTTGGATTAGGTCATCAAGTAATGAGCCATTGGCAGTGCTTCTAGTGAACTGAACTAAGTGCAAGGAATGTCAGTCTCGACGTGTATCGGCGCAAGAGTTCGTTATCAGGGGTGCCTAGGAGGGAAGAAGTATTTTGGCCACTGTGCTGTACTGTAAAATTATTAGTGCTATTATTATTATTATTCATTAAGAACAATAATAATAGCACTAATAATTTTAGGAATTAAAGGTTCCACTAATATCCTGCAGCGAAGCTGCGGAGTTTGCACTGTCAGGTTGAAGTCAAGTACTGAAATGGTAGATGCCCAAAATACAGGGTGGCGAAAAAGTCTCGCCCCAATGAGATTTTTAAAGTTAATTTCCAGGCACGTGATGGGTGAAAAATTAACTCAAGACGAGAAGGTGAACTTGATTGTAATGTATGGAAGGTAAGGTGCTTCAAATAGATCGATTATTATAGATCGAATCGATGATCGATTATCAAATCGATTATTATTCAAAATTCCTATGGGGGCCGATTTTTGGGTCACCCTGATACAGCATTGGTCAAAATGTCTTCTTCGGACCTAAATTTGTGATTTCAGGGGTATGAGGAGACTCGGTCCAGAGCTATCGGAAAGGACACTTTTTTCAATTTGTGGAACACGAGCAAAAACTGGGCTCCATTGAAACTACGGGTTTTCCCGAAAATTAGAGTCATCTGTGGCAAACGCACGGAACCAGGACTGTGAATCCGAATTCAGTTCTTACGCAAAGAATCTCTTGATACAGATATGGAAGAGCACCCTATTCGTGGAAGCGCTATCTGCGTCGTGGAGCACAAGGAATTCGAAGGGAAGGACTCATACCTACTGAAGGAGGATCGACTGCGTCAGCTGTTGCTTCAGGCTCACTGCAGGGACAAGCCGGTCGCGGTGGTGTCCATCGCCGGGGGGGCGAGGAGGGGGAAGTCCTTCCTCTTGAGTCTCTTCCTGAGATACCTCAGGGCTCAAGTGAGTCGCGCTGTCCCGATGTCTTGTCTCGGTTCTCCAGCTGCCGCAGTTGCCTCGCTGTCCTGCAAGGCTTGCCTCACTCCTCGCTTTCTACTTTTCTCCTTCGTTTCAGGGGTCTGAAGATTGGCTGGAGAATGAGGATTTTCCCAATAAAGGGTTCGCCTGGAGAATGAGTTCCAAGGGAGTAACAACTGGGATCCATATCTGGGACGAAATTTTCACAATAAGGCTCCAAAATGGGGAAGAGGTGAGTTTCATGTTCTTCGCTTTTGACCCGATGAATATGCGGAATTCTAATCATTGTCGCTATTTTCTACGGGGCAACGTTAAGTTTATAGTGCTTGCTTGTGGCCCACACACATTAGCAGAGTCTAAGAAAGCCATCGTAGAGGACGTTTTCAGCATTTTCAGGGATACACCACATACCGTTTTGCAAAGTTTCACTTTTGCCTGAGTCGCGTTACTGAACAGGGCGGCGGACATGAGGCCGAGTAAGGAATTGAGTAAGGAATCTTCCATGTGCTCCTGGCTGTTGTCAAGTTTTCCGTTCCCAACTTCAAACATACGTCATTTGTGCTATTTTAAAATCATATGGTGCGAGAAAAAGTTCACCCTGCTTTTTATACATGAGAACATATCAACAATTTTAACCGTTTTTTTGTTTTGGGTGGATGTGCCTTCGTGGTGGCCAGAGTGGAAGATTTCCTCTGTGAGTTCACGGACTTCTTCCAGCGGGTGCAATATCGTTGTGTGCACTTGATGGAAGGCTACGGTTGCGATGGAGCGCTAGTTTTGGGGCACAATGATGCCGCATGCGCGCATCCATTGTATTGGAGTAGGGAAAATATTTTGGCAACTTCTTGACTTTCCTTAATAGCGTTTAGCAATTACCTTAATAACATTACAAATTCTTCCTATCACAAGACTGGCATCCGGCGTCTTCCTCCTTCTCCCACGGCTGAATTCCATGCCAAAGGGACCCAGATCAGCCAATTGGGATGCAAGCATGAGTCCCCCCCTCCCCCCCAAAAAAAAACTATTCAGGAACTAGTTGAGATTCCCGAATCCTTCTTGCAGGCATGCATTCTCTTAATGGACACCGAAGGGACATTTGACTCCGAGAAGTCCCTCGCCCACAGCGTCACCGTCTTCGCCCTCAGCACCCTCCTCAGCTCCGTCCAGATCTACAACCTCAAGGAAAACATCAACATGGACGACCTTCTTCACCTCCAGGTATGGTTTCCTTGAATTGGAACAAGTCGCGTCGGAGCGGGCATTTCGCCACCCTTTTTATGTTGAGTCACGGGCCAGTCAAGGGTGTGTAGTGCAGTCCCACGTGTTATTTCAGTTAGATGGTTGTAAAGGCCATTGGCTTCCGACATCGTCAATAGTCCATGGCTTTCTGCATTGCCAAAAATAATGCCAATAGCCTTTCGCAAGCTCATGGGAGCTTGTCATGAAAGAGATGAAGATGCCTTCTTGCAAATAATAGTAAAATTATAAAGAATCGCTAGGAACTTCGAGGTTTGAAAAAGCCAAAGCAACAACGATTGTAGAAAGCTCAAATTTTCCATAAACTCCAGTAGCGATTTGCTTTTGGAACATGCTGAACAATATGGAGATGAATATAATGAAAAAAGTGAACATTATCAACTTGATGAACGAGATGACGATGAACGTGGACATCACTACCATCCTCCATTGCAGTTCTTCACTGGGTATGGCCAATTGTGTCTTGAAGAAAGCGAAGAAAAGCCCTTCCAGAACTTCCTTTTCCTCGTCAGGGACTGGATGAACTACCACGAGTTCCCCTACGGAAGCGAAGGAGGGGAGAAGTTGCTGAACGAAAAGCTCCAGGTCCGTCTTCTTCCCAGTCAATGCAATTTAAAAAAAAGCTATTTAAACGTCATTAATGATTGGGGTTGTTCGCCGGTATCAGACTTCCGGGATATCGAGTGAAGAAGTAAAGAAAGTAAAGGAAGACATCAAGCACTGTTTTACGAAGCTGACTTGCTTCCTGATGCCTCATCCCGGTGAGAAAGTGGCTGGAGATCCTAGTTTCGAAGGGTGCCTTTCCGGTGAGCTCCCATTCCTCTGCCTGAGGGGATGTTTCCATGAAACGAGTAGGAATCGACCCAAAGTGGAGGAGTTTGATGAAGTGAATGCGTCGTAATGGTCTCTGTTTCAGATATAAAGGAAGACTTCAAGAATCAGCTCCGTCATTTGGTGCCTCAGCTGTTCTCACGAGAAAATCTGGTCCTTAAGACGATCGCTGGCAAGCCCATCACATGCAAGCAACTCTTCGAATTCTTTAAGAGTTACGTGGAAGTTTACAACAATCGGGAGGAAATGCCCGAGCCGAAAGGCTTCTTTGAGGTAATTCTCAGACAATGCAGTCAGATGAATCGCAGTCAGATAACCAGTCAGAACCACCCTTTCCATCCCTAGGCCACCGCCGAGGTCCAGCATCGGAACGCACACGATGAAGCTGTCGACGACTACACTCAGCAAATGAATAAACTCACTTCCGAAATTCCCGTGCCGTCTCAGAAGAGAATGGATGAAGTCCACGCCTCCCTCCGAGTGGAGGCAATCGACAAGTTCAGGAGTTCCAGGAAGATGGGCAGACGAGAGCTATCGGCAAGATATCAATCGCTCCTGGATAAGGTCAGTGCATAGATATATTTCTGGGATTTCCGTTTCATTCCCGCACATCGTGGAAATGACATGACCATCCGAATCGTCATAGAAAGCCCTGGTGCTCGACTGCTTACATTGCTTGATTTCCTCCAACCGATATGCGAACTCCTCATACGAGGGTAAATCGGAAAATAAGTTCCCCATGTCTCTCAAAAAAGAAATATATTTCCAACATTTCTACACGCAGTGGTAATATGAAACCCTCTTCCCACTCCACTTTTCTATATAATCACCCTCTACATGCATACATTTTCCCCATCGGTAAATGAGTTTTTCCAAACCCTCGTGAATGAATTCGGCGACCCGAGCGCTCATCATCCTCCACACTCGCTAGGCTCCCAGCAAATGCACGGCACCACCTTACCATTTTTCCATCGTCACCATACAAGGCAACGATCTAACGGTGGATATCGACGTGTCGTGTGGATGGCCTTAAAAGTGGACTTTCAACGTTAATTTTAGGTCGAAAGCAAGGGAAAGATAATTTAGCACGAGCGGTTAATCGGAGGCAAAAAGGGTCCGGCCTCTATCTCTTCGCTGACAGGACAAGCCATCTAAGGAGACGACTGATGGCAAATAATAAAACGGTGTTCAAACAACAAGGAACAACAAGCATCTAATTAAAGTTAAATTAAATATAAAAAAGTATCACAGATAGGAGGTGTTGAGGAGGACTTGAAGAGTGGCGAAGGTAATGAAGAGGGCGAATAGGTCCTGGATTGAATCGCTGAAGTCTGTTTCCCGGCAGGGTGGAACCTCACTAAAAGATCTTGGAGACTCTTTCCCGGACGTACAGGGTCTCGGGCGCAAAACGTCAAACAGAAGACGGGCAGACGAACAAGAGACTCGCACACACAGCGAGAGACGACTGATGAGAGACTGTCTCGATAGAGCACACGGACGTACACGGAAGACGGAAGACGAAGGCCGGTAGACGGGATGGCGTGACTGGATGCCGCACACTCTCCCCAGACACAATAGAGGCAAATAAACTTTTCTTGGCAAATAAACTTATATATGGGCAGTGGCGCATTTTACCGGGGGGGGGGGGGGCAGCCGCCCCCCCATGACGCCCCCTTGGAGATAACTTTCTCTCCTGATATGGCTCGGGTGGGGCTTGGCGTCTCCACTCTGTTGCTCTGCCCCCCCGTCCTTTCAGCCAAAATTCGCCACTGGATATAGGCATAATCCTTACAGGACCGCGGACATGAGACAACTCCGCGGGAGCTCTGGGGCTCTAATCTTAGCGTCTTCGAAATGTTTAAATATTATCAATTATCAATACGACAAACGGGTGCATGTTGGTTTGCCCAACAAAAATCGTATCACAGTGCTGACTTCACAGTTCGTGTGCGCTTCCAAGAGTGCGGCCATACTGTCACCGTCATTGTGTATGCTCCCTGCCACCAGTGTATGGATGATAGGGCAGGAAGCAGTGTAGGAATTAGTAAATGTACCGTCACGCTAGTACTAACAGTGTTTGTTCTAGAGACATGGGAAACTTATTTTCCGATACCCCCTTGTAGAATCTCCATGCCACCACAATTCATCCGGCTAATTAGACCATTGGCTATCGAATCCAGCTCGAAAGGGACGAGATTCCCAGTCTGAAGTGGCGGATCTCCTAGCAAGAAGTATTTTTCAGAGCGAGCCAATCGTAGCGAAGAGAGGCTCCGCAGTGGAAGGCCTTCAATTACATTTCTCCTGCAAATTATTTGGGAATTACCTAAATGGCAAGAAAACACCTCTCCGAACCAGCCTTACAATCATGTCCCTCTAACCTCATAATTAATTCAAATAGAATTTGCACGAGCTACACGAGAAGTACGAGATGCAGCGAGACGTGCGAGAGGAGCGAATCAAGACGGAACTGATGGAAGCCGCGACCCACGTCCTCAAGGAGTACGGGGAGGACATGATCGAGGTCATGATCACTGTCCCCCTGGTGACAGAGGAGGAGCTGCAGCTGGAACACGAGGAGAAGAAGAACTGGGCGATTCAAAACTTCATGAAAGAGAGGGGTATCGCCAGTGAAGATTTATTCAGAAAATATGAGGAAAAACTGGAAAAGGTTAAATTTTCAATAATTTCTTCATAGTTTGTCCATTTTCCTTATTCAGATTGTCACTTGTAGCCTGCACATGAGAGTCCTTCTTCAGGAACCATCCGTTTAAACACATTCTTTCTTCTCTTCTCTCTCCCCCTCCATCCCCAAACCATTCCCGCACTTCCAGGACATCGACTCCCAATCCACCCTCTACTTCACCAAGAGGAAATGGAAGGAGAACATCGCCGACCGGGACCTGCTCAACGCTGTCCAATACACCGTTTGGATCTACTGCACCCAGATGGGCCGGTCGTGCGGAGGAGCCATCATCACCGAAGAGGAGCTGGAAGAGAATCACATGAAGTACTACAAAGAGGCGCTCGAGACCTTCTCACAAAGAACTCAAATCACTCTCTGTCCATATCTTCTCGATGGACACCATACGAGATTGATAATGGTAAATTTTATTTGTACCCATTATATTTTGAGCTGCTCTAAATGCTGGGAAATGTTGTATTTTCATTGTTTTCTCTTTCCTTTTCTTGGAAGCGTTTGGATGAAGTGTATAAAAAGTATATCGATATCAGAGAATTAAATGAAAGACAAGCAGAAACGGAACTCATGAATGCCAAGGAGGAGGCCATGGAAGAATACAATGGCATGATGAGCAAATTTCTGGTAGATTTGATGAGCGAAGAGAAACTAAACAAAATGCATGCGAACTTCCGTCAACAGACAACTGAATCCTTCGAAGAGACCGGAGAGAAGTACCCTCATCTTGCGAAAAAGCACACCCACGATTTGGAAGTGGTTAGTCATTATTTTAATTTCGGGGTAAATTTAAAAGCATATTTAAAGGACTGTATTATGCGGTATTCATCGGAGAAATGGTCTCTTCACAGCGCATGTCAAGCGAACACGAGCGATACAAAGCCTTAAGAAACTCCCAAGAGCTCCAAGCCGAGGCTGCCCTACAGGACGCGGTGGAGCGAAGCATGACGCTCTACGAGCTCGAAATGTCCTGCCTCTGCGGCGGCAAGGGCACGGCCGATGGAGGGAGGCAAGGACCGACCGATAGTCACCTCCTCACCGTGGAGGAGCTGCGCGAAGGACATGAGAAGTACCGATGGGAAGCTCTGAAGGTCTTCTGGGAGACGGGGGCCCAGTGGCAATACCTCGGCGTGAAATACAAGGAGGAGCTGGAGGAGGTAACACTCATTTACTAATTTTCATCATTCTCCATTTCTCAAAAGTCCTAGTTGATTTGAAGTAGTAAGCTCATAACCCTCAATTGTAGATCAGGGTGTAAGAATCTCGTGTGATCGCGCAACACCCGAGAGCAAAGAAAGAATTACAATGATGATCGCCTTCTAAGTGTTAGGTGTTGAAAAGCACACTGCACCATGGTGTCCCTGCTTTGGACCTCATATGTCCTCGTGTCACGCTTGTGAAATGGTTAAATGGGTATCATTCATACAAACATAATATAAAAGGTGTTGGGGCAGAGGGGGGAATAGGAAGGAATCGCTTTTGTTTCTATTCGGTTCTCATGTTTGTTTTTTCCAGGTCTCAGTCAGCATTTGAAAATGAAGAAGACGGCTATTTTCAACACCTAAAAGCCTATTAATAAGAAACGTTATTTGGTTCTCTGGGGTCGGTAGGCTCATATACCGTGTTTCGACATTCGTGCCTTACTGTCAGACGCGTGATCGCTTTCGTTGTGCCTGAAAATTGCTTTCGCTTTCTGAAACTGAAATTCCACCTCCCACTTTCGACTCGAGATCTTCTTTCTTTGTGCAGAGATCTTCGGTGAGAAGAGGATGAGAAGCATTTGTTAAATATCGACTGGCATTATGGTGGCAGTCTCAATAGCCGCTGATCCCTCGCCAAATATCGAAATTGTTACCGCTCTTTTCGCAAAACAGTTACACGTTGACTTTTCCATTGTTCGTGCTTTTCTGTACTTTCGTTTCCTTCCTTGGTCCTAAATGTAATGCGTCAGTACTATCTGCCGATGAAACATCCGGACACCTACGTCCAGCGATAAATCATTGCGTCAATCGCATATGCTACGGATTTGCAAGTACTGAAACTGCACTTCCGACCACCATTGGAAGCTCCATGAAACCAATAGTGTCATTTGTGAATTTCAGGGTTTCAAAAGTATAGGATCGTAAGTGCATTACACTTCAGACTTCACGGAAAGTTGTGCACATGTTCAGCCATACACACGTGAACGTGAACTTGAGGAATGAGAGTGATAATGTACGTGGTGTTGCAAAATAGTTGCACCCTTCAGAGCCTGCGACGAATAGCGTGGAAAGATTTTTTAAATGCTGTAAGAAAGGCCAATATCATATAGTAAAAAAAAAATTTCAACTTGATTTTAAAATGGCAGGCGTCCTAGGTGACAACTATCACGTTGCAAACGTAGAATGTGTTTTCGAAAATTGCTAAAGATGAGGATGCAATATTCAGCACGAAAAGAATGAATTGCAAAAACTGAGATGAAAATTGAGTGAAACGGGACTGGAAGAAGATTATAAGCGATATTTATTCGGTTTTAAGGTTTTAGACCCCTAATTCTCTAAAAAGAACATGAAGCCATCAGATCAGAAAGTTTGATCTACAGAAGAAACAGGAAAAGGACTTTTATGGCTATGAAGAATGACCAGGGAAGTCAACTAATTACAATGTTTTTGGGAGCATGTCGGCTCAATTATGAAAGATCGACGGATAAAAGTGAAAATTGAATTTACGAAATAATCAACTTTCAATCGAGAATATGAGAGAAAAATTGCGATGGTGTTAAAGCATGTTGAAAGATGATGTTGATTTGTTCCGAAATTTGTTTAAATTTTTGGCTGAAAGAATCAGGACATTTTTTCGGCACATGTTGCTAACAGAGTTTAAATTTTACGTATTATATTGTGTGATGATAAGAAATCAAGGGCAACATTCGTTTTTTGTCAAACTCAACTGGTTTTGTCTGGAGGTAGGAGACAGGCATTATGTAGGCATTTTGTACCAACCCTTATGGTAATAATCTGCGTCAAATATAAGGCCCTTAAGTGCCTGTCATTGCTATGAGGCTATCGTGCCTTATGGCTTCGGTCTTTTCTCATAGGGCTTGATGAAGGCGAAAGAAGAGCTCGAGGAGAAACGGAAATCCAAAGAAAAAATAGTGAGAAGATTGCTGGAGAAAACTGTCAGGGAAAAGGCTGAGGATTATCTCAGCCCTACCCGAATGAAGAATTTCTACGGAGAAAACGTGGTGGACAAGAGAGAGCTGGAAAAAAACCACGAGGAACACAGGGACGCAGTCGTGCGCTCCTTCATGGAAGACGGAGACTGGGCCCCTAGTTGGCTAGTAGAAGAGTACCGAGCCATCCTCGAGACCGTGAGTGCTCTCCGTAGCTTCCCCCCTACTAGTCGAATCGTCTATTCATCTAAATCTCCTGGTAGAACCTGGACGTCTGGCACCGCTCATTGGAGGTGAACATGGCAGAGGAGCGCGCGAAGCGTTACCAGGAGAAGAACGTCTTCGGTCTGGTGGGGACACTGGTCCCCCCTGTGGCAAATTCGATCATCGGCCCCGGCGCCGGTGGGATGGCCCTCGCCGCAGTGGGCGCCGCCGAAAGCATTTTCCCGCTGGTGGTTTGGAAGTCAAGGTGGCGGAACGTCGCGGTCCTTCCCGACCTTTCCAGCATTATCATGCCCCTCAGAGGTCGTGCAGTGAGTCCTTCAATCGACGAAGGAGAGGATTCGGGAAGAGGAGGAGAGCCCGAGGAACAAGAAGAGTCAGAATGATCATGGGAAAAAATTAAATATGACGTTATGGTGAATGTGGCGGTACTAATGGTATCAATGAAGTGTGGTGCCTTCAAGGGCATAAGAGTAAAGTTCGGATAGAATTATTCAGTGAATTTATGGATAATATATAGGCCACGTTCCTTTCAAGCTATTCCGAAATATTTGATTTCGTCTCCCCCCAAGATGAGGCGAAAATCAAGCGGCAAAAGTTCTGGAAAGCCCGTCAGCATTAATCTTCCCGGTCAAATCGACCTAATTCGGTTGGAGCTGACAACGGCGAATATGTTTCTCCATCGATGCATTCTCTACCCAACCGTCCATCGCAGATGATATCGAGCTTTGAGTTCGCTGGTGGGATTTCGCCGTTTCCTGCATGGCGTTAGGAGTGGAAATTATTCCCATTGTCCATAGGGAGTTCTTTTTGGTGACTTGGAATATGACTTTTTTACGGTTTTCCTTCGATGCGTCGGCTAGTTGGGTATGGTGATCGGCGCACAAAATCGTTTGGATTACGATCGGATGAAATCGACCGAGAGTAGAGCGTTTTCCTGTCTCAGAGATTCTGGGAACCGAAAGGCCTTCCGGAGAAACTAAAAGAAAGTTGCGGGACGAGGATCCAACGGAGAGGAAAAAACTTGTCAGAGCGGGTGTAGCCTCTGGTGGGGCTTTGGTTAGTGAAAGGAGTACCAGTTGATCCCTTCGCTCCCATATTTGCTACGTAAGCTGCGTGCATTCGCGTAGAAACACTTGACTCTTCTCTGCCTTTCCTGCATACCATTACGCGTGCCTGCATACCATTATCTAAAGCTGCTCGTAGTGGCTGTCCCTTGCTTGTGATCCCTTGCCCCCCCCCCCCCATCTACAGCCCGACAAAAGGCCCATTTTCCTTCATGATAGCCAATCCGACTGCTACAGCTCCCTCTTTCGAAATTGTACTCCATCCCTAGCCATCGGACTTCTACAGCGACTCAAAGCCTCCCTAGTGTCCAGAAACACTGCCCCCTCCGCGATACATAACTCCTTCAACCTGTCGTTAACCCCTTCCGACCTGGACCACGTGATTACATCTACCCAATCCCCGCAACGAACGCATCTACACATCCTAGGCATCTTACTTACTTAATGTTATTGATTCCTATTGACACTCCTACTGCTTTAGACTTATACTTTGCAGTTCTTCACACTAGTTGTAACCCGGTAAGACTGTACTGTCCTAGTCCTTGCAATAAAAGGAATACTACATGTAATGCGCTAATAATTAAAGTAATTAAGCTGATCGATACTGATCTAATGTGAAGTTGGAGGTAACTATCAGAAAACTTATGAATACTGCTACAAAAGTAGCCAGGAAACAACTAACACACGACTTAGCTGACAGAGCCTCGAGAGTATCCTCCAACACGTCCTCACGCTACGAACGTCAACATCAACATCAACAGAAACGTGCCTTAGCTTGAGCCGGAGGTTTTCAATAGGTGAACCATTCCATCTCGTTGTCCTAGTGGTACCGGGATTTACCCTAATTTCAGTCAGCAGTGACATTGAAGCGAGGGCATGGCATAGTTCCTATTTGCGTCTTTGTATGAGAACTCATCAGTACAGCGAAACTCAACTTTCGAAGGGTCAGAAAATGAGTTTTTGAAAGATGTCCAATAAATTCTGATTTGTGGTTGGGGAAAATACCACTCGGCTGTCTGTGAGCTGGAAGCACGTTCCTATGGCTTTATTCTTGGGGGGAAAGGAACGGTAAAAGACGAATCCCGGCTTCGAATTCAGGTAGAGCATGCAGAACTGTTTAGCCCCTTCTAAGGTGTAACTGCTTAGGATCACGAGGGAGAGAGAGGCCGCCTCGGTAACGAGGTGTCCGCTCTCGTCCAAGGAGTCTCTTCAGAGGTGGCCTGGGAATACGCTTCAAGCGTACCCCTCCATTTGACTCAACTTGGAATCCATAGAGAATCGTGGAGAGCCATACCATCGGAAATACTTTAGTCGATTATCACGGAGGAACGGCGCATAAAAAAAAATAAACGGTCGATGGAAGGATGATGGAATAAAGCGAGATAAAAGCCAAGGAGATAACCAGTAACACACTCATCTCCATTGGTTCCGTCTCGATGGCTGAGGCTTCGCAACCAGGTGAGCATTGCAAGCGCTCTCATTAAGTCACTACCCATATCGTGTCGGTCGGTTTTTTTAGCCCACCCCTTTCGAACGTGGAACGCCCCCACCCCCTCCTCCCCCACCCACCCACCCACCCTTCCCTCCACCATCGTGTCATTCGGCGACTGAGAAGTACTGACGCCGTCAAGGCGACTTCCACCCTTCTCGAGGTGAAGACTCTTTTTCGAGTTCAAGCTGATATCGAAGGCTGCAAAAATGATTTCGCACTCCGAATAATACGCGCCAAAAACCGCCGCAAGGATCGGGCCGTGTCTCAGATCGATCCCCTTGTACTTGCAATACCTGCACGGCCTGAGCAAGGAGAGGAAGCTTGAACTGCATCTATAATTTAAGAACAAAATAAACGTGTTACCAACAAGTTCATTTACTCTGGCGTTTTTATTTGGACTATATGAAAATGAAGATATGTGAAAATGAAAGGATGGTTATTAAGTCTTTTAGGGTGTTTACAGGGTGGTAGTGACCAAAGTAGAAGGAGTTGGATCGCCAAACTTGCATGTTGCACTGATAATGACATGGGAATGCCATTGACCTCATAAAAAGGCGAGATGGCTCCACTGTCACTGCCACATAGTGGCACCATCTCGACGTATATAAGGCATAAGACCTTCCCATGTCCTTATCTGTGCACCCTGCAAGTTTGATGATCCAACTTCATCTACTTTGGTCGCTACATCAATGTAAAGACCCCACAGGACTTCATAACCACCCTGTTATGCGTGACTAGATATTCCGGGAAATTTTCTGATCGTATTTTTTCCCCGAATGTGCTGTGAAAGAATCGATACTCTGTTGGACTCGCTATATTTCGAATTTTTTTTCTGATTTGGGTTCAGAATTGCCGAGCCATTGCTTCTAGCTGCTTCCAGTGAATTGAAGTAGTCGGAAGAAAAATGTCAATCTCGACTCGTATCGGCTCAAGAGTATGTTTTCAGGGGTGTCTAGGTGGGAGGGAGTACTTTAGTAGCTGTGCTTAATAATTATATCAATAACGATGCCGTCTTTTGATAATAATTTTACGCATTTAAATGATACATTATAATAAAGTATATTATAACATCATAAATAAATTTGAGCTTGTAAATAATAATAGTTTTTCAAATAATATGTTCCCTTGACAACCAGCAGCGAAGCTGCTGAGTTTGCACTCTAGATTCAGGAGTGAAGTCAAGTATTAAAATGTTGAATGCCCAAAAAATATCGACAAAAATGGCGTCTTAGAGGCGAAACTTTCAATTTTAAAAGGTTAAGGTGCCTGCATTCAGAACTATCCGAAATCGGCAATTTTTCTCGATGGATTAAATGCGATTTAAACTAGGCTCCATTGAAATGACGGATTCTCCCGAAGGCCAGGTTGATCCATCTGATGGAATCGCCAGAACTTTGATTCCGAGATCAGTTCCTAATGTAGGAATCTTTGGATCCAGATGTGGACGAGGACGCGGTCCGTGGATGCGCCATCTGCGTCGTGGAGCACAAGGAATTCGATGAGAAGGACTCGTTCTTGTTGAAGGAGGATCGACTACGGCGGGTGCTGATGCAGGAGCACTGCAGGGACAAGCCGGTCGCGGTGGTGTCCATCGCCGGGGGGGCGAGGAGGGGGAAGTCCTTCCTCTTGAGTCTCTTCCTGAGATACCTCAGGGCTCAAGTGAGTCCTGCTGTTTCGCAGTCCCGGTTGTCGCGATTTGTCTTGGTTCTCCTGCAACCTTTGTTGCGTCACTCCTCGACTTCAACTTTTCTCCTTCGTTTCAGGGGTCTGAAGATTGGCTCGAGAATGAGAATATACCTATCACAGGGTTTGCCTGGAAAATGAGTTCCAAGAGGGTAACGACGGGCATTCATATCTGGGACGAAATTTTCGCATTAAAGCTTCCAAACGGAGAAGAGGTCAGTTTCAAGGCCTATTTCGATCCAAATGGCTAAATACGTGGAGATAATTTAAACATCATTCCATTTGAATATATCATTCATATCCCTATAACTTAGAAAGAGAACTTGGCCACAATCACGAATACATATAGGAAATTTATCCTCACTAGGATGCAATACTTGTAGGAATCCGTAGCGTGCAGCGTGCAGCTGGGACTTTTTATCGTAAAATATTTCTAACGATGTGAAAATCCAAAGCGAAATGTTGCAAAAAGACTCATAGTGTAGTCGCGTGGGGCACGTGTAGCGCCTGAAAATTAAACCGTTCTGGGAGGGTGGGGAAGGGCAATCCTCGCAGTTTTCTGTGGTGTTAACTGAAGTTTATTGTGCTTGTATTTGGCTCGCGCACACTTTCAGAATTTAAAGAAGCAAAATTGGTGGTTTTGAACTTTTCCAAAGATTCGCCGCATGGAGCTTTACAAAACGTCACCTTTGCCTTTGTCATGTTACTGAACCGGGGAGGGGGGTGGACATACGAGGGTATGTTCATCATTCGGTAAGGAATCTCCCATAGGGGCAAGAGTATGTTGTTAACTTTCTTGTTCCCAACTTCAACAACACGTCAGTTAAGCCATTTTAAAATAGTTTGAGGTATGAAAAAAATTCACCCATAATTTTATATGAGGGCATATCAAAAAATTTCTCAATAGTTTTTGTTTTTGCGAAAGACCTTACCGATAATTTAATGGTGACCAGCATGAAAGTCGCCCCCCGTGAGTTCATGGATTTCTTCTAACTGGTGCTATGTCGTTGCGGGTACTTGCTGGAAGGCTCGTGGTCGCAGCTTCCGGCAATTTCCCAGCTTTCCATTTGTTAGTAGCCATGAGCCATTCTTCCTAATGCCAAGGGTAGGCACTCAGCAACTTTCTTCTTCTCCCACAGCTCAATTCTATGTGGAAAATCGCGAGTCCCTGAAATAAGAAAAGGCCTTTTAGGAACTAGTTGGGAGTCTCTCATTGAAAAACTTTGAACCCCTGTTGTAGGCATGCGTCCTTCTGATGGATACAGAAGGGACATTCGACTGCGAGGAGTCCCTCGCCCACAGCGTGACCGTCTTTGCCCTCAGCACCCTCCTCAGTTCCGTCCAGATTTACAACCTCAAGGAAAACATCAACATGGACGACCTTCTTCATCTGCAGGTATGGTTTCCTCGAGTTGGAGGAAGTCGCGTCGGAGCGGACATGTCACTGGCTTCTCGCTTGGTGCCATTGTCCTGTCCATGTGTTCACGGGTTATTTCAGGCAGATGTTTGGAAAGTGTTCGATGGGCGTGCGATATGGAGTCGATAAGTCCATGGCTTTCTACAAAGCCAAGAATATATCAATAGCCTTTACAAGCAATGAAGCATATTATGGAAGAGGTGAGGATGACTTCTTGCAGAGGAAAGAAAAAATTCAAAGGAATCGCTGGAGACTTAGAAATTTGAAGCAACCAAAAATGGCAGAAAGCTAAAAGCAGCGATTTGAATTTAAGCAGCGATTTGCCTTAGGAGCAGGCTGAACTGTATGGACATGAATATCATGAGAATAATGAACATTATCAACTTGATGAATGCAAACACGATGAACATGAACATATTAGACATAATTAAAATTTTCCATTGCAGTTCTTTACTGGGTATGGTCGCCTGTGTCTTGAAGAAAGCGCCGAAAAACCCTTCCAGAACTTCCTTTTCCTCGTCAGAGACTGGATGAACAAGCACGAGTTCTCCTATGGAAGCGAAGGAGGGCAGATGTTGCTGGACGAGAAGCTCCAAGTCCGTCTTCGTCCCTGTCTATGCAATTTATTTTTAGCTGTTTGCTTTTGTATTTATGCTTGGGGGTCTTTGCCGATGTCAGACTTCTGGGAGACAGCAAGAAAAAGTAAAGAAAGTGAAGGAAGACATCAAGCTTTGTTTTTCAAAGCTTAATTGCTTCCTGATGCCTCATCCCGGTGAAAAAGTGGCTGGAGATCCTAATTTCAGCGGGTGCCTTTCCGGTGAGCTCTTTGGAATCAAGGGACACTTTGATTAAAGGAACTGGAATCGACCCAGGGTGGAAGACTTTGCTGTGAATGCTTCATTATGGTCGCTGTTTCAGATATAAAGGAGGACTTCAAGGATCAGCTCTGTCATTTGGTGCCACAGCTGCTCTCCCCAGAAAATCTGGTCCTGAAGACGATCGCCGGCCAGCCCATCACATGCAAGCAACTCTTCCAATATTTTAAGAGCTACGTGGGAGTTTACAACAACCGGGAGGAAACGCCAGAGCCGAAAGGCTTCTTTGAGGTAATTCCCTGACAAAATCGGTCAGATGCTTGAGAGATATTGATCAGAACCACCTTTCCATTTCTAGGCCACCGCCGAAGTCCAGCACCGGAACGCACACGATGAAGCTGTCGACCGCTACTCTGAACAAATGAAAAGACTCGTGACAGAAACTCCGGTGCCGTCCGAGAGGAGACTGGACGAAGTCCACTCCTCACTCAGACTGGAGGCGATCGACAAGTTCACGAGTTCCAAGAAAATGGGCGGAAAAGAGATATTGGGAATCTATCAGTCGCTTTTGGACAAGGTCAGTGCATAGATATCTTTCTAGGATTTCCGTTACATTCTGTCCATCGGATGGAAGACCTCACTATCCAAATCAGCACATAATGCCTCAGGGCTCCACCGTGGAAATGTTTGCATTCCTTCCAACCAATATGGTATTCCCTTATAGAATCTCCATACCGTCGCAGTTTATCTGGCTAATCAGACAATCGATGGCAAAATCCGGCTTGGCCCAAAGTAAGGAAATTCTCAGTCTGGATGTGGTTTCCAGAGCAAGAATGCCTTCTAAGAGCGAGGCTCTGCAGTCGAAGGCCATCATGTACAAGATAACATGTAAAATATTTCAGAATCACCAACATGGGAAAAATACTTTTCCGACCCATTATCACAATGATGTCCCTTTGCCAACTGCCCTCAAAATAAATCGTCTAGAATCTGTGCGAGCTACACGAGCGGTACAGAATGCAGCGAGATGCGAGGGAGGAGCGAACCAAGATGGAACTCATGGAAGCGGCGATCGGCGCCCTCAAGGTGTACGGGGAGGACATGGCCGAAGTCATGAGAACAGTCCCCTTGGTTACCGGGGAGGAAATGCGAGTGGAACACGAGGAGAAGAAGACCTGGGCGATTCAAAACTTCCAGCTGAAGAGGGGAATTGCCAATGAAGATCTCTTCAGACAACACAAGGAGAAACTGGAAAAGGTTTAAGTTTTACATATTTCTTTTTAACTTGTATCTTTTCCTTCTTCAGGTTGTTACTTAAGTTAATTCTTGTCTGTATATTTCAGTCCTTTCCCGAGTACTACTTTTTATAAAGCACATATTTTACGTGCCTCCACTCAATTTCCCTCTCTAACCCACTCCCTCGCTTCCAGGACATCGACACCCAGTCCACCATCTATTTCACCGAGCGGCAATGGAAGGAGGGCACCGCCGATCGGGAACTGTTCAATGCCGTCCAGTCCACCATCTGGATCTACTGCACTCAAATGGGCCACTCCTGCGGAGGAGCCGTAATCCCCGAGAATGAGCTGGAACGAGAGCACTGGAAGTATTACGAAGAGGCCCTCGAGACCTTCTCGCAAAGAACTCGAGACACGCTCTGTCCGCATCTTCTTGATAGGCACAAGGACAACTTGACGAGGGTGATCTTCATTTTTACCCATTATACTTAGAGCTTCTCTAATCACTGTGAAATGCAGTATTCTCATATCACTCTTCATTTCCTTTCTTTGGAAGCGTTTGGATGAAGAATATAAAAAGTATGTCGAACTCCGAGAAACGAAAGAAAGACAAGCAGAAACTGAACTCATGAATGCTAAGGAGGAGGCCATGGAAAAATACAATGACACGATGAGCAAATTGTTAGTAAATTTGATGAGCGAAGAGAAGCTAAACAACATGCAAGCCAACTATCGTCGACAGACAATTGAATCCTTCGAAGAAACAGCCGAGAAGTACCCCCATCTTGCAAAGAAACATATGGACGACTTGGAAGCGGTCAGACATCGATTTTTACTCTCGTGCTACATTTCGAAGTTTATTTTCGTTTTACCATTCGGTCCTACCTGAAAAGAAACCTCGCTTTGCCACAGCGCATGTCAAGCGAACACGAGCGATACAAAGCCTTCAGAAACTCCCAAGAGCTCCAAGCCGAGGCTGCCCTCCACGACGCGGTGGAGCGAAGCGTCACGCACTACGAGCTCGAGATGTCCTGCCTCTGCGGCGGCAAGGACACCGCCGATGGAGGAAGGCAGGGAAGAAGGCTGGGAGGGAGGCTGGGAGCCACCGACAGTCACCTCCTCACCGAAAAAGAGCTGCTCGAAGGACACGAGAAGCACTGCAAGGAAGCCCTGGATATCTTCTGGGTGACGGGCAAGCAGTGGCTTCACCTCGCCGAGAAATTCAAGGAGGAGCTGGAGGAGGTAACACTCATTTCCATCATACGTTCTCTCTCCAAAGTCGCTATTATTTTCAAAAAGTCAGTCTAAATCCCTTTGGTGCACATCACGAGTAAGATTCTCGTGCAATCACGCATGAAGCATTCAATGTCAAGTGGCCTATATGTGGTTGCGGCGACGAGTGGAATTTTGCAGCAAAGAACATGATATGCTGGATGGGAGAAATTCATAATGCAAAGTTTCAGAATTTATGGTCCAATGGTCCTTGAAATAGGCCTCTGCCTCTTTTAAGAGCAATACATAAGAATGATGATGGATATCATTCTTACGTATATTATAAATTAGAGAGGGGGGGGGGGAGAGGGAATCGCCTTTGTTTCCTTTCTGCTCTCTCCTTTCTGCTTATCCAGCGCTGAGCCGACATTAAAACACGAGGAAGACCGCTCTGTTGAGCTTTCAATTCAATATCTATGACATCAATTGAGAAAATTTAATTGACTTCTGGGGCGATAGGCTCAACTATATCGACCTTTCGGTCAGAGATCAAGTCATTTGAAGTTTGCCTAAGAAATCGTTATTTTCTTTTGCACTACCTATCCATCACTATCTGACACATTAGCACTATCTCTCGATGATTCTTCAGGACGCCCATGTTCGGCGACGAATCATTGCTTCTGTTGCAAACACGTCAGAACTGGAAGTACTGGGACTGGACTACCGAGAACGAAACTCCACGAAACCCACCAGTATATCATTTACCAACATTTTCAGGGCTTCGAAAGTACTGGATCCTAATAGATGAAATTTTAAACTTAACGGAAACGAGTGCACAGGTTTAAAGGTCCACGTATGAACGCGAAAGTGAGCAATGAAATTGAGAACGAAATTGAGAAATTGTCGATATTCTACCGCGATTATGAGGCGCTATCGCGCCTGACAACCTCGGTCTCTCCCCACAGCGCCTAACGAAGGCGAAAGACGAGCTGGAGAAGAAACGAAAAAAGAAGGAAGAAAGAGTGAGAAGATTGCTGGAGAAATCGGTGAGGGAAAAGGCCGAGGAATACTTCGGCCCGACCCGAATGAAGAAATTCTGCGGAGAAACTGTCGTGAACGTCGGAGAACTAAAGGAAAGCCACCAAGAACACAGGGACGCAGTCGTGCGCTCCTTCGTGGAAGAGGGAGACTGGGCCCCAGATTGGCTCGTCGAAGAGTGCCGAGCCATCCTCGCGACCGTGAGTGCCCTCCGTTTTTTTCTCCCATCCCAGTCGAATACTCCATTAATCCGAATCTATCGGCAGTACCTGGACGCCTGGTACCGCTCATTGGAAACGAAGATGGCCGAGGAGCGTTCCAAGCGCGACCAGGACAAGAATGTCTCCAACATGGTCGCCAGAGTGGTCTCCCAGATGGCAAATGCCGTGCTCAGCCCCGCTACTGCTGGGATGGTGAACGTCGCACTGGATGCCGCCCGTGACGTCATCCCGCAGCTGGTTGGGAACTCAAGGTGGCGGAACGAGGCCGTCCTTCCGGACCCTGTCGGCATTAGCATGCCCCTCAGGGTACTTGAGGTGAATCCTGCACTCGACGAAGAACATTCCGGAAAAGAAGAGCCCGAAACATCGGACGAGCCAGAATGAGTACAGGAAAACAATGAAAGAAGATGTTATGATGAATGTTGCGGTACTAAATATATCAATATAGTATGATTCTTTTCAAGGCATAATAGAAAATTCCCGACAGAGCGATGCAGAGAAATTACTGATAATAAATAAGGTCTGTTCATTTCGAGATATTTCGTAACATTTCCTTCCGTCTACTCCCAAGATGTGACGGAATAATTCGGCATAAATTCTGGAATGCCCTAAGCTTCGAACTTCCCCGTCTAACTCCATTCGATTTGAACTACGAGCGTCGAAGATGCATCTCTATGGCTTCATTTTCGACCCAACCGTCCATCGCAGATGATGATCGAGCTTTGGGTTTTCTCATGGAGATTCTCGTGTCTCCTGTTTGGCATAAGGGAGTGGGGATTATTATTCCAACTGTCCGTCAGAAGTTCTACTGGTCGACACCGAATTGAACTCGATTGCGGCTTTCGATGCGCTGGCCGGTACGACTGGGTCACAGGTTCAGAGGATGGTCACAGGTTCAGAGGATGGTCACAGGTTCAGAGGATCGTCATGACGAAGACGATATGAGGCTGACCGCGAGTGGGGCATTTTCGGGTTTGCAGAGAAGCTGCCAGCCGAAACGCATTCCCGATTAATTCGTGGAATATTGCGGGACGAGGAACTGGTGGAGAAGAGAAAGAAACCTGTCAGGTGTAGCCCCTGGTTGGGCTTTGCTTGGTGGAAGGGAATTTCCAAGAAGTATTGAAATGAGAAATAAGGAAATAATGAATTTAAATATAATTGAAACAAAAATGAGAATGAATTAGATGAAGAACTACACGACTTAGTCAGCTTTTTTTTCTTCAAAAAATCTTATTTAAAATATCACAGTATTAATATAGGATTTTCTCATATAAAAATACCTGCCAAAACGGAAGTTTTAAGGAATTTTTGCGGGTCGGAAAAAAATTGATCGACTGGTGATCCATGTCAGTTACGTTCTCAACATTTATTAATTTATTCATGACGGCTCAAGCAGTCAAAGCGAACCGGCGACGGCCGGTCCAGGCTGGACGACGTCGCCCTCGCGGCTCCCACGAGGAAACCAAGGAGCCATCGTCTTCCGTGCTTTTGAGGGAGAGAAATACTTTCGGTAAGGGACAGGAAAGCATCTAGAAGCCTCTATAGATAGATTTCATTATCGATGGACTTTGCTATCTCTTGAGCGCAAACTCTATCTTATCATGGTCACAAAAGGGAAAATGCGTTAAAACCGAGTCTCAAAACACGGCATTCTTGTCACCTCCTTTTGACTTCACAGGCAAATATTGCCCGAAAAAATTGGATGAAACCGGAACTGGCCGGCCCCGATTCCGGCGGCACGAACGACCGCGCAAATCTGCATGGGGCTGAGATGAAGAAACTGCGAATCCCTAGAAGTCATCGGTCCCTTTGGTGCCGGTAAGAATTTGGCTGGGCTGGACCATGTCTAATCTCATGAAGGGGGTAAGATGTGAAAATACGGCTTTCGAAGGATCGGAAAGTGGATTTCTGATTCATGTCAGGAGAAGATACCAGTCGGCTTGTCTGATATCTCAAACTACACTCTCCTATGGCGCTATCCGTAGGAGGAATTGGTCACCGATAGAAGACGATCCTGCCCTCTCATTCAGGCAGAGCATGCGCTGTTCAGCTCAAGGAATAATAGGAGGTCAATGAAGATCCCGAGAATGAGAGGGCGCCTCGGTAACGAGGGGTCCGTTAACGGCACGATGACGGCATGATGTTGGAGTTACCGAGGTGTGAAGGTCAACTTAGGGAAGTTATCTAAGTTGGTTTAAAGATCTGTGTGCCGCTAGAGCGGGCCTGGCATCTTACTTGAAGATCGCAACCCTTGATTCCCATCATGAATCCTTTGAGAAACGTGAGAATGCTCTCGCTCTCACCCCCACAACGATTATCACGAGGTTACAGTGCATGCGAGAGAAAAAGGCCGATAGGAAATGGCTGGACTGAAATGAGATACGAGCCGCCGAGATAACCGGGATTCTCGTCACCGTCGACTCCGTCTCGCGTGCAGTGCAAGCTGATGAGCACTTCAAGCGCCATAGGTCATTACAGGTTAGATATAATTTATTTGCATGCCTCTTTTTCGGAAAAATTATAACCTACGATCGTCAGATCCTTTAAGCGGTATGAAGCCTTCGGCTGGAATCACTACTAGGTTGTAAGGAAAGTTTTTGTGCATACAAACAACGCAACAGTCCGCGAAGCACGATTTTTTGTCACACATTCTGAACTTATATTTATACGCGGCATAAAACGCACTTCAAAACGATACGTATATAAACAAAAAAATTATTTCGAAAAAGATGCTGAAATAAATTTTGTATTCATGCACAAAAACTTTCGTTACAACCTCTTATGAGCCCGTAAGTGTCATTCACAGGCTTCAAGGTCGGTGCAAATACTTCCATGCTACAGTTATCTGGGCACTCACGAGACGACGAGACGAGTGCCGAGATATGGAAAACTTATTTTCCGAGATAAAGGAGGATGGCTAAGGGTCCTATGGAATTTTGCTTAATCGCGTCCCACGACGAAACCGGTCCCGGTCGATAGAATACCTTCAGTAGTGTATAAATGTCATCAGTCACATCGAGATCGGAGGTTACCCTGAGGCACTACTCGAGGAGCTCTATCAATCGGCACCGGTTTCATCGTGGGACGCGATTAAGGGGGGAAAGGCTATCATCCTTTCGTGCATCCACTTCATTGTATCTCCGCGCAAGAAATTCCTTTTTTTTTCGAACAGTGATGTGAAAGTGCTGAAATCAGTAAGGTCGGCTTAACCTTGAATTCTTTCTGGCTTGGTACACAGAGTCATTTCTAGGTAGAGCTGGGCGATATGGATTTTTAAAGTATCGATATCGGCGACGATATATTAATATATATCGTCCGATATCGCGATATCACCGGGGTTCAACCGGGGAAGGGATGTATTAATGGCGCATCTATTTCAGGACAAAACCTCTTAATTTTGCAATGATTCCGACTGATCTTGAATGCATGCCATCATGGTAGTTCGTTGTTCAAAGCTTGGAGAGAGGATCGACGATCTCCGTCGCAAAGCATGCACGATGTCCGCTTGCGGAAAATCCGTATCTCGGGAAGAGTCGCTCACGTGGGACGAAAGTTGCGCGAAGTCGCAGGTGCTTGCGAGCCAGGTCGTGTATGACCAATCTCTCGCAAGATGCGAGAGATTGGCCATATTCCAAAAAACTGAAATTTTTCTTCCTTTCAGGGCAGCTACTCTTGCATGTTCCGGATGGGTATTGCATTCGTTGCGAGAATAAATTCGAAACGCATTCCGCATGACAGACTTTCCACGAGCGTGAGGGATGAGCTTCCAGTTCTTATCCAACCGCAAAAATTGGCCGTGGTTTCATTCGGGGGCAGACCGAGTCCGAGAGGTGATATCCGTCATTTCGCCTCAAGGAAATTTTCAAGGGAAAGAAAGCACGATTGCAGTCATCGGGTTATCCACTAACTCCCTCCCTCGTCTTGTCGGTTTTTGTCAAGGCCGACAATCTTTACATTGTCCTGTGCTGTTATTGTTATTGTTAATGTACGTGTTCTGTATCCCCTCTCCCGCGACAATAGAGTAGAAAAAAATATTATTTCCAAAATGTAAATATCGCGATATGCAGACATATCGCCAATTAGACACGCATCGAACGATATCGTGATATCGAGATAATCGGCACAGCCCTATTTACAAAAATTTCAAGTGAATTTAAAAAATGCAACCGAATGGAAGTCTCGACTTGCATCGGCGAAAGTGTGTGTTATCAGGCGGGCTCCGGAGGGAAGAACCCAAGTAACACGAGAAATTCCAGCAAAGTTCAGGAAATGTTGAAGAACAATGTTGCTTATATGTGTAAATGTCCAAAACGTCAACGCTGGTCGAATGTTGCGAAAGAACATTGCATTGTCGTTGCAAATAGTTACTTGTTCATTACATGTACATTGCAGAAAAGTTTCAGGATTTATGTTGCTGTAATTTTTAGTAGCACCTAATCTGGACCTATATTGGCATTACTACCCGGAAAAGCAGAGGCTTCACTGGCCCCGAACGGACCAATATTCTTCCAATATTGAATCCTTTCTTTTCATAATTTCGTACCTTATGCTTTATCTCTTTACCCAGACGTTCCCATCAACAGGACGAAGCCTGTACTGGTATTACTC
This sequence comes from Darwinula stevensoni, assembly GCA_905338385.1. Lineage (NCBI taxonomy): Eukaryota > Metazoa > Arthropoda > Ostracoda > Podocopida > Darwinulidae > Darwinula > Darwinula stevensoni. The sequence continues at coordinate 57,683 of CAJPEV010001228.1, forward strand.
CTGCCCCATGCTCAATACAGTATCATGTATAGGCGGAAGACATTGTACATTTTTGGAGGCAATCTTGGAACATTTCAGGTAAAGGTCCACCCGCAATGTTCTATGGAGTGTCCGCGATTGCAATCCTTTATTCCTCATGTAGTTCTTAGAATGAGAAGGGGAAAAAGAATTTCACTGGATTGGTGGAATGCGATCAAAAACCAAAGATCTATCGAAACGGCAGACTATCCCAAAAGCCTAATAGTTCCATGTTTTAGGAAAATTCAGGATTTTGAAATCGACATCTGTTCCTACGTTAAGAACCTCTGCCTGCAGACATGGCCGAGGGAAGTGCCATCTGCGTCGTGGAGCACAATGAAAACGAGGAGAGGGACTCGTACCTGCTGAAGGAGGATAGACTGCAGCGGCTCCTGCTGCAGGCGCACTGCAGGGACAAGCCGGTCGCGGTGGTGTCCAT
>CAJPEV010001228.1:58757-73064 GCA_905338385.1 Darwinula stevensoni
TTTGGAGGCAATCTTGGAACATTTCAGGTAAAGGTCCACCCGCAATGTTCTATGGAGTGTCCGCGATTGCAATCCTTTATTCCTCATGTAGTTCTTAGAATGAGAAGGGGAAAAAGAATTTCACTGGATTGGTGGAATGCGATCAAAAACCAAAGATCTATCGAAACGGCAGACTATCCCAAAAGCCTAATAGTTCCATGTTTTAGGAAAATTCAGGATTTTGAAATCGACATCTGTTCCTACGTTAAGAACCTCTGCCTGCAGACATGGCCGAGGGAACACGGTAGACGCAGCACCTCGTGTTACTTTTGCTCCTCTCCCTGAGCATGGACGACTTCCTCCTATCTGACGTCGCCGAGGACGACGTCCGCGTGACGTCCCTGTTCGGCCAGCGCCACCACAGGTACGCCGGGGGGGCGAGGAGGGGGAAGTCCTTCCTCTTGAGTCTCTTCCTGAGATACCTCAGGGCTCGAGTGAGTCCTGCTAAACAGCATTCCCCCAACCTCCGTTGTCCATCTGTCCTGTTATTTTGACCTATTTGTTTCAGGGGTCTGAAAATTGGCTGGAGGATGAAGACACTCCGATCACAGGGTTCGCATGGAAAATGAGTTCCAAGAGGGTAACGACGGGGATTCACATCTGGGATGAAATTTTTACATTGAGGCTCGCCAACGGGGAAGAGGTAATTTCCATAATATTCACTTTAGATCCGTGTGCCTCCGTTCCAAATGTACGAAGGCCAATCAAGAATATCATGGAAAGCTTCCGTTTGAGCTAAAATATTTTTAGACCGCACATTTACTTGGGCATACATTTTTACACCTTACAAGCATTGTCAAACAGTTCACTGCAATCTTTTCGGATAGAGCAGATCTTCTAGAAGACGCCCAACCTTTGAAAATTGCATGCCCAAAATCTTTACTAAGTGCTATCGAAATTCCACTTGACATTTTCGGCCCCACTCCTCATGTGCAGTAGCAGTCAAAATTGTCCCAATGCTTTGCATTTTCGTAATTTCTCAATTCTTGCCGAACCTAATAATTTAACAGCTTCGTCAATCCTTTCCTGTTCGATGTGCGTCCCTCCTTCGTCACTCGTCCCACCTTTTTAGGCGCAATTTGTCTTTCCCGAAGGAGGATTGAGCGGGTTGGTCTCGACTGCAGTCAATTTCATGGATATCCGCTGCCAATTACTACTATCAGGGCTCAAACCTTCCTCGATACCTCTGCATCTGCCACTGTTTTAGTAACTACTGTGCACAGGACTCTTTGCCTTTGCAGGTGCAAGTCATACGGTCGCGAAAAGAAGCGGTAACTCAAGCTCGAGCACCGAAGGGACAATTAACTTTTACAGGTTACAACAAAGTTATAAATCTTTGGCATCTGAGTACTGTAAAGCATGTAATTTGGTCTAATGTAAGTAAGATCTATGTCTGGGTGTGATAGACGTCAATATTGTTCGAAGAAGCCCTGTCTACACTTGTTTCCCACCATATCGAGTTCACTGTGCAATATGGTGACAGGTCCATTACAACCTGTGTTACATTACTGCCCAAGACTTTGGCTATTTGCGTAATATTAAGAATTTTCTGAAATTCTGACGGCTCGTGAACATTTCGGCTGGTGAATTGTAGCTGAGTTTTGACAGGTGCAGGGTAAAATAGAAAACGTTGTTTAATCGTGTCAACGATCCCAAGCATTCTGTCATTAGGGCCAAGATTTGTAGCAAAGAAGCAATACTTTATTGGTAGACTGGTACTCTCCGTCCCCTCGTCTTAACTCTTATGGGCAATTCTGGAAAGAGCCTGATACAGGGGGTCGAAATCGATTAATTTTGCCGAGAATCATCGAAGAGGAGCGGAACGGCATGGAAGTGTCTGTTCGTGTTTAGTTGCATGTGCATATGCATGAAAGAGTGTCTGTTTTGTTTAAAGCCAAGGGAGGTCATACTCGTCAGTAAATTGAATAAAATTTGTTTTTCATCATTTCATCCAGTTATTTAAGGTTAAAGGAGAGATGCAGTCAGACTGATGTTCTGCATTAGATAGGCTACGGTGTGGGATACAAAATACGTAACATTAAGCTACAGTTAACGTGCGAATGAAGTTTATCTTAAAATTCACCGCTTTTTGGAACATTGGGGAAAATTTTTACTGCAATAATATGAAACCAAACTTGCTTAGGGTCGCCGCGTCGACACTAAGCAAGGGTCCCATTCAATCCCAATTGCAGGTATGCATCCTCCTGATGGGCAAGGAAGGGGCATTCGACAGTGAGGAGCCCCTCGCCCACAGCATGACCGTCTTCGCCCTCAGCACCCTTGATATTTTTATGAAGTTACAGGGCATCCATATCGCACAAAGTTTCGACGCTAGAATTTTTTTGATCAGCACATGATGAACTGGGCTTAACTTTTGACTCTCAGCAAGTATACAAAACTACTTGCAGCAGTCGCATCAAAGTAAACAGAGCTTTTAGAAGATGCATGACACTTAAAAATATCAGTAGCACGGCCTATACCTTTATTAGCTGCCATTAATGCTGGGGTTGACTTTGTCTTTGATTTGTTGATGGTCATTTGACGTTTACTGAGCTTGAATTCCCGTTGTAGGCATGCGTCCTCCTGATGGACACGGAAGGGACATTCGACTGCGAGGAGTCCCTCGCTCATAGCGTGACTGTCTTCGCCCTTAGCACCCTCCTCAGTTCCGTCCAGATTTACAACCTCAAGGAAAACATCCATATGGACGACCTCCTTCACCTCCAGGTAGTTTAAAGCGGCCGCGAAGTCATAGGGTTTCTGTACCCCACCAGGTTATGAAAAATGAAATAAAACCTCGCGAACTCTACTCCAAATTTCCAAAAACAACTGATTAAATCAAGTAGCAGCAGTCCGCGTGGAATTCTCTTAACGAGTTGCAGAACCACTTCCTTATGGTGATATATAGTTTGATCATGCCAGAGAAGGCTCTTCGTCACACGGAACGTGTAATGAATGATACAATAAAATTACTAAGTGCATTCACGCACATAGAAAAGGTGAAATTGCTCTCTGCGGCAAATTCATTGAGACATTTAGCAAAAACTTGCACGTGTCTGAGTGAATCAGTAATCATCCCTTCATTGCTTGCTACTGACCATCATCTTCGACGCCTCTCAGGGGTACGGGGGGAGTATGATAGTGCATGGCTGATCTCGTAAGAAAGGGATTCTTAACCCTTTGAGCCCTCACCACCGCTTTACCGGTGGTAGAGAGAAATGACGTATTGCCTAGCCACCGGTAAAGGGGTGTGTAACACTTGCGTTGCGTTTTGCGATTGGTTTAAACCTATTTTTACCGGCCAATCAGAGAAACCTTACCATTCTGACATCAGTAAATTTAGTGCAATATGGCTACTCCCTTTCACTGTGTTTTGGATAAAATTGGATCAATTTTTTAGCATGAAGGGTACAGAGCCTCAACCTGGCCCGTCAGGGGTGACATCGGGGACGAAACGTGCACGAAAACAACTGTATACAACGCAGGAAGTAATCGATATGCTGGATGATTTATCGGAAGTAGAGTACGATAATGATTACTCTTACAGTGAGGTAGAATTTGAATCGGATCTCAGCATCAATCTCATCTCTTTAATTACAACTATAATATTTGCACAAACATTGTATACCCATTATTAGCAAATTTTGGCCCAGGAGCTCAGGCAGAAGGTTCAAAATTGCTCAGGAACTGAGGGCTCAAAGAGTTAAGCCTACAGTCTCCTTTCCTTATCGGAGGTGTCTTCCTTTGTGGTTATGGAAATGCGTAATTTTGTTGCTTTCTTGTTTTATTGATGATTTTCAGTTACTGTTCATAGTATTTTCCTTTTCCTTGAGACGATAAAAATACTAGCTTCCCGGGGGAGATGCTGTAATTCCATTTTTCCAAGTATCAAATAGTTTAGCAGGCCTTACGGCACCGTTGTGAAAATTGCATGATTAGTTTTTCGTATTTCGGTTTAATTTGTACCCAAGGAAAACGGCGAGAAAAGATAGCCAACCGAACCTTCCATTTGAGAGGGCAGTTAGATAAGGAAGCTCCATGAGGTGATTATGACCTGTCTTATTTAAGGGAATAAGAAAATCGCAAAGGAATTGCAGATAAATGGCGGAATTTGCAAAGAGCAGGGAAGGGAATTGTGTGGGAAAAGTGGTCATTCCCCAAATATCCCAGTGGAATGTTTTTTCGTCAAACGAATGCGATATAAAGACTGAGTTTCATGCACACGATGAATCCGAAGAAACATTCCTGATTCCAGTATTTCACTGGGTACGGCCGCCTGTGCCTCGAGACAAGCAACGACAAACCCTTCCAGAACTTCCTCTTCCTCGTGAGGGACTGGAGGAACCACCACGAGGTCCCCTATGGAAGTGAAGGAGGGCAGGCGTTCCTGGACGAGAAACTCAAGGTCTGTCTTCGTTCCTGTCATGATTCTTCATTTAATGCAATTAAATGATTACTCATAATTTGGGACCTTCGCCGATGTCAGACTTCTGGCAGACAGCGAGAGGAAGTGAAGAAAGTGAAGGAAGACATCAAGTTCTGTTTTACGAAACTCAATTGCTTCCTTATGCCTTATCCCGGGGAGAGAGTGGCTGGAGATCCTCATTTCAGCGGGTCTCTTTCTGGTGAGTCTCCTACTTTGTCTCTGTAGGATGACGCTGTCCGCACTTGAAAGGAAATATCATGGTCGCGATTTCAGATATACGGGAAGACTTCAAGGATCAACTCCGTCTTTTGGTACAGCAGCTGCTCTCCCCAGAGAACCTGGCTCTCAAGACGATCGCCGGCAGTCCCATCACGTGCAAACAACTCTTCGAATTCTTCAAATGTTACATCGGAATTTACAACAACCGAGCGGAGATCCCCGAGCCCATGAGCATCTTCGAGGTACTTCCTAGACGATACCTGTCAGTCGCATGTCAGATACCCGTCAAATAGCAGATAGAACCTCTCTATAGGCCACCGCCGAGGTACAGCACCGGAATGCCTGCGACGAAGCAGTCAACCACTACACCAAAGGAATGGACGGACACCTGGCAGAAACTCCCGTGCCCACTCGAAGGAGACTGAATCAAGTTCACGCCTCACTCCGAGTGGAGGCGATAGAGAAATTCACGAGATCCAAGAAGATGGGCGGAAAAGAAGCATTGGGAAGATACATCTTGCTTTTGAATGAGGTTAGTGCATACATTTTCCAGTGACAATCATGTTGATATAATCGGGGGAATTGATAATTTCAATCAGCGTCATGAGCCTTTGGCATGAGCTTTGGCGCAACAATTCGGATATGTATGGGATGCTTACAACGAATTCATTTGCTCCTTGAAACTTTACTTGTGCGCCTGATTGGAGCCCCATTGGAGGCAAATCCGCCTCGAATGAGACGACAGCTCCTCTCTAAAGTGATTTTGTTGAATGTGGGATTTCTATCGACCATTAACCTCTACAAATTAGAATTTTTTAAAAGAATTAATTCAACGATATGCATAATATCCCGGGCGACGCACATAAGGCGTCCTGGTTGAAGCTTAATACGACTTTATCATAGATCAACAGACTTTGCAACTTTGGTAAGAAATTCCTTCATTCCTATGCATGGGAATGCAACGCTTACAGCAGTACACAACCGATTTGTCACATTTTTTGCTAAAAACGCATGTCTGTCATGGAAGCACACTCATAGCTTCATAGCAATGTCCTTCACTGTGAGGTGTCATATTGTAACCTTTAAAGGAAAAGTCACATTGTTAAAGGGGAAATTTTAAAAGAAGCCCTAGGAAAGAAGAAACGCCACAAGCAGGTTCCACGATTTTATAGGACTTTTCTCTTCTCAATCCAGTACTCGTGCTCTAAAAACACTACAAGTTCAGGCCTTATCTTCTCACCTGGGGCTTACAGAGACTAAACAAGCAAAAATATTCTGCCGAAGAAATGAAAAATAGCCTTCATGAATCAAGTAGAGAAATCTTTCGAGAGATTCTGGGATTGTTTCCACCTCATACATGGAAAATAAAAAGTTGTTTATTTACTTATTGATTTTCACCGTACTCTGAATTACGGTAGACATTCTTTAGACAAATTACGCAACTTTTAACAAAACCGAAACTAATTCCATAGCATTTTCAATCAGCCGGCTCTCTGACAAATATATAAGAAAAAGCCGCAAATATCTGCCATGATTAATTCCAACAGAGCCTGCACGAGAAGCATAAGAAGTACGAGATACAGCGAGACGCGAGGGAGGATCAGATCAGGTCGAAACTGCTGGAAGCGGCAGCCCGCTCCCTCAAGGAGTACGGGGAAGATATGTCCGAGGTCTTGGGGACGGTCCCACTGGTGACCAAGGAGGAGCTGCGAGTGGAACACGAGGAGAAGAAGGCATGGGCGATTCAAGACTTCTTGCAGAATAAGGAAATTGCAGGGGAAGACCTCTTCACACAATGCAAGGAGAAACTGGAGAAGGTTCGGAATCGTCCTAATCCGTTATTTCAAATAATTTTGTGGATTCGCTTGCTTCTTCTGGTATTTCTCGTTACCTTATCCTTTTCCAAAGATTTCACCAGGTATATCTGTATACGATGGTGCATATTGTTCGGGTGCATATTGTTCGAACACTTACTGTATAGGAGTTATCCCTCTCCCAACCAGGACATCGAGTCCCAGTCAGCCTTCTTCTTCACCGATCGGCAATGGAAAGAGACCACTGCCAACGGGGACCTGATCAACGCCATCCAGTCCACCGTCTGGATCTACTGTAGCCAGATGGGCCACTCCTGCGGAGGAGCCGTCATCACCGAGGAAGAGTTGGAGAGTGAGCACCGGAAGCACTACAAAGAGGCGATCAACGCCTTCTTGGAGAGAACTCAAAACACACTCTGTCCATATCTTCTCGATGGCCACCATCAAAACTTGATGAGGGTAAACTTTTTTCATGCATCATGTTGCAAGTATAATATTGCTCCACATATTCCTCTGAATATATGAGGCCTGTTCACTTCATTCGCGGACATGTGCTATTTATCTCATACCTGCTTAGTCCACATCAGGATGACTCTAGTCCTCTTCCATTGTCTGATCCTGTCCGTGAATTAATTAAAAGGCCTTCAAATATTGCAGCACAGTATACGACGCAGATTATGATCAAGTTCGTGCAAGGAACTTTTGCAACATTATCTGGCTAACAGCCAGTGATCACGACAAGCGACGTCTAGAGTAATTCCAATGTTTAAATAATTTTTTGGCAGCGTTTGGATGAGCAGTACATGAAGTACATCGAACTGAGAGAATCAAGAGAAAGACAAGCAGAAACGGAACTCATCAATGCCAAGGAAAGCGCTATGGAAATATACAACGACCGGATGAGCAAATTATTGGTAGATTTGATGAGCGAAGAGAAACTGAACAACATCCATGGGAGCTATCAGCGACAGACAATGATATCCTTCGAAGAGACANCTGAACAACATCCATGGGAGCTATCAGCGACAGACAATGATATCCTTCGAAGAGACAGGAAAAAAATACCCACATCTTGCTAAGAAACACACGGACGATTTGGAATTGGTTAGCCATTTCAATTGCTATATTTTTAATTCCGTAACAAAATTTCAAAGTTTATTTGAAAGTAATTTGGCATTAAAATGTTTCACTGAAAAATGCCCTCGCCACAGCGTATGTCAATCGAATACGAGCGATACAAAGCCTTCAGAAACTCCCAAGAGCACCAAGCTGAGTCTGCCCTCCAAGACGCGGTGGAGAGAAGCGTGATAGTCTACGAGCTCGAGATGTCCTACCACTGCGGCGGCAAGGACGATGAAGGAAGGCAGGGAGTCACCGACAACCACCTTCTCACCAAGAAAGAGCTGCTCGAAGGACACGAGAAGTGCCGCAGAGAAGCTCTGCAGATCTTCTGGGAGACTGGGGCGCAGTGGCCTCACCTCGCCGACAGATACAAGGAGAAGCTGGATGAGGTACCACTCTTTTCCTTCTCCCTCCCTTCAAACTCTGAGTTACCTCGTATTTCTAGAGAGGAGTGTAAAACCGTTTATATTCACAAAGTGAGAATTGTGTGGAATCATGTCTTTGAACGCCAGGAAAGAAGACTCATGGACATAAATATCGCCTCCGAAGTTGTTTGGCACGCTGTTTCATGCTGTTCCTGCCTTGAATCTCTCATTTACAAGTGTCGAAGATTATGACATAAGTTCACTATGAATTGGGAGATATTATTAATTCCAAAGTCTAATTAATTGATGTAATATATATTGGGAAAAGATTCGAATTCATTTCCTTCACTTTCCGTTCGTCAAAAGGCTTTGTGAGAGATAAAACATGAGGAAGTCCGCTCCTTAGAAATTTTTACTAAAATCTTTGAGCATCAATTAAGAGAAATTGAATGACCCTTCTGAGTCAAGTATATTTGCATATCCACTCTTCCGTCAGAGACTTTCAAATATTGGCATTATGCAGTATATTCGGTTCTTAAGAACTGATGCTAAGTGCAAATGGATGAAACTTAGGACCAGAGAATTCTCTGGTCCTTAATTTCATCCATCAGCACTACCTCACGAAAAATTTTTTGAACCTTAAGGTCGGCGTCGAATCATCGCATCAATTGCAAACGGTTCAGTGCTGTAAGCACTAGCAACCTTGTAACCTTGCAACCTTGCAACCCTGGGAAGCCCCATCACGCCCATCGATTCCTCGAAATTTGCAGGGCTTCGAAAAAAACCGGATCTTTGTACAGATAGATAAAACCTTAAACTTCACAGAAAGAAGCGAAGATGCTGAGGAGTTCACTGGTGAACGTAAGTAATGAAAGTGATAATGTATGTCTACTGCCTACAACGATTATGAAGTACTAACAGGCCTGTCATAACTACACGGTGTTTAAAAAAAACTGTGCCAAATCATTTAATCTATTAATGATTTTTATTTTAAATTATTTTATCTGATCGACTTATTTTTTTAAAACACTGCATGTAATCAGACGAAGTAGGTTTGTGCCAATTTTAAATCAAATTGACGTCTTATATCGCATTCTTTACCAATTCAAACTTGATAGGTAAAAAAGTGAGCCGTGGAAGCCCGCCGATGCGTTCGCGGCAGCCGGGGAAGCTAACCTCTTTGGTCGTTCTGTCTGGCACGTACAGACGTTCAACAGACGTTCGTTTGCTGCTCAGCTGAGACGGATGCATAAACATGGATTTTCGGTCCATTTTCTTAACCTTCAACATTTAAACGAGTGGCACGTGATGCATTCGGTCCATATTGTTCCAAATTGGTGAAAACCTTCTTTCATCCATCCTCATGCAGTTCGTGAAATATTGATCCTATTGGAAGGAATTTACCATCATTCCTATAATAAGAAACAGAAACTGGCAAAAAAATTGAAACACCGTGTATGAGGAATTATATTGTCTTATAGCCTCAATCTTTTTCCAAAGCGTCTGACAAGGGCGAAAGATCATCTCGAGAGGAAACGGAAAAACAAAGAAAAAAGAGTGGGAAGATTGCTGGTGAAATCCCTGAGGGCAAGGGCAGGGGATTACCTCAGTGCTACCAGGATGAAGAAATTCTACGGAGAAACCGTTGTGACCGAGGAAGAACTAAAGGAAAACCACGAGGAACACAGGGACGCAGTCGTTCGCTCCTTCGTGGAAGATGGAGACTGGGCCCCCGCCTGGCTCTTCCAGGAGTACCGAGACATCCTCGTCACCGTGAGTGCCCTCTGTTCCTTTCCTCATTTCAGTAGAGCTTTCCATTGATCCGAACCTCCCGGTAGACCCTGGATGACTGGCACCGCTCATTGGAAACGAAGATGACGGAAGAGCGCGCGAAACGATACCAGGCAGGAAGCATCGTCGGCATCGCTGCAGCAGCGGCCCCCTTGATGGCGGGCGCGGTGCTTGGCCCCATCGGCGCTCTGGGGGCCGGTGCTGCCATAGGTGCTCTCGGCGGCACCTATAAGTACTATAACGATGCATGGAGGTGGCAGAACGAGGTCGTCCCTCCCGACCCTTCCAGCATTCCAATGTCCGTCTCGGGTTTGGTTGTCAATCTCGTATCATCCGACGAAGATAATGCAGAAGTGGAGTCCGAGGAACATGAGTCAGAATAATAATATTCTTTTAACATATTAAATGAGAAATCTGATGTCATTATTATGAATGCAAGTCATTACGAATGATATTATTGACATGTATTGCCATTATGGCATTTAATCAAAATTTTCTGTGAATGTTTCTTTGGAATAATTGAGTCTTTCCACTTCCTTTCAAGCCATAGGATGGTCCAAATAAAGAAATAACCGTTATCTGGATGTAATTTCGTACTAACTTTATTTCGTAATTAACTTTATTGCACGTAAGTTTGAATACGCACGTCCTAGTAAACGCAAAGAGAATTTGGAACATCACTCATTACACTTGTCTTTCAAAAATGTCAAGTTGGAAAAGCAAAAAAGATGAGCAGCGGTGTTATTCCTACCATCGATCATGCATGCTACATATGAGGTCGCCGGTAGGTTTCGAAACCTGTGTGTGCATTCTCTTCAATGGCAACTCGTTCAAACACTCTTATGACTTCAGACTTCATATTGGTAGTCTTGAGGGCTGGGAGATGCCCAAGCAGCATGTTTACGTAAACGAGGTATCAATTTATTGCAAACAATGTAAATTTCTTGCGATTGCCATGAAAATGACGTCACGTTTACATCAAATTAACGTTTCTATATTTACGTCACCTAAGTGTACGTGTACTTTACATAAACTAGACGTCACTCCATCTGACGTGAAGTACATGATATCAAGTTTATACAAAGTTAACATCACACTTTCCATATGAAACTTCAGCTGACCATCCCGCAGTTGCAATACCAAGATTCCTCACTAGATGGAACCCTTGTTCCCTGCACCCTACAAATGCATTTAAGTACTGGTTTTCGGAATATAGTATCAGGTTTTCTTACCATCCTTCCACTTTTTATTATGCAATCCATGAATATATATATGGAAAGCAGGAAATTATTACATATTTCTAATAATATATGAATCAGGGAATCATTACATGCTGATGGTAATCTTGTTATTACAGCAGTGCACGGGATTAGGGAAGAGTAGAATCCCAACTCTACCAGTACTATACATTCTCTATTCTTAATGGGAGAGAGCTCTTTTATACATTTATTCCTCCTTTCGAGGTTCTGGTACGGGAGGAGGAACTACTCAGTCATCTTGGTACTCTTGAGTGGTGGTGAGGATGAGTACTTGTGTACTCGTGTACTCATCCAAGTAACCTTGAGTTCCAAAGTATGGAAAGGAATGGGAGAACTACAGAGTTTAAGTTCCCTACAAAAGTACGAATTGGCTCTTTAAATACGCATGAATGTTAGGGGGAAATTAACATCAATTTTACGTAAAATGAATGTAAACATGCTGTTGGGGATGTCAACGGGAATGTCAATTTTACGTAAAATGTACATTAATTTTATATTACCGTTTACGTATTACAGAGGTGACATTTCTGCAAACATGTTGACATTATCTTGATGATGGTTTGCATAAAATAGATATAAAATGGACAAAAAATTTACATTCAGTTTACGTAAAATTAACATAAACATGCTGCTTGGGCTGAAGGTGATGTCATTTTTATAGCATTTCTCTTGGCCCTTTAAATTACTTTTTCCATGGAGTGTCAATAGAAATAAAGTTCAAAGGTACTTGACCTTGACTTTCCAACTTTAATTATAGAAAAAGAAATTTACAAGATATATCCTCAATTTAGTTTCTTTTGATGCAACAGCGAGAGATTTTTTTCAACAACTAGTTGAGGCGTCTGTTTGAAAGTTGGTACAATCAAAGCTGAAGCATGGTACACTGTTGCAATGCTATTGCCTGATAATGAAATATCCACTTTTTAAAGGATCCTCGTACAAAGTACTTTGAACAAACAAAAAGCTCCTTTTAAGTGCGGTTACATCTCAGATCAAGAATCTCTTGAAATAGAAGCTGAAATCTTGGAAGTTAGGAAAGACAACTAAATCCATTGGTAGGAAAAGGAATCCTTAGACGGATCTGAAGAGTCTCAACCTGCCTTCCAAAGCAACGAGGAAGCATTGAGAATTGGTGCTCTTTTGCAGAGGATGTGATGCCTCGTTGGAGGCTGTCATTGTAAAGCATCCCTCCAGAAAGGTATTTGTTTACGCAAATTACACACCTAATGCATGAAAAATAAGTAAAATGAGCATTGGAGACTTCTAAACATGAAATAATAGCTTTCAATTCCCTCTTGGTGTATATAGTGAAAGCGACAAAATCAGAAGTGCAGCGCCCATGGAGTGCTCAGTGTGTTTCATTATCTTGAAATAAGAAACGGGTCGGTGAGTGCCTTACGGTTTCCTTACGCTAAGTGGGGGTTTCCCTCTCTATGACAATCTCCTGGGTATTCCTGACAAACCGAGTTCCTCTTCTGGCCTCTGTACACATTTTTCTCTGAATTATTTTCTTTCTAGTAGCTTGCCTGCTAGTGCAATGACCTCCTTCAATTTTAGGAGATCCCAATCTCAAGTTTCATATGGACAGCAGTGATGTTTAAAGGACTGGACCCTTTTTCCCATCGAAGTGATCAACTTTTTCAGTCTAATTGTAATGTATTGACTGCTACTGAGATTTCTTAGTTGTCTCGCGCTCATTAGAATGCCTTTCAAGTACGTGCTCTCGAGAGAAAAGCTATTGTCCATATGGTTTCCCTTTTTTTCAAGTTGTGAACCACATTATCACCTTCACCGTGATCCTCCTCCAAGTTTATCAAGGATCGTGATCTCTGATGAACGTTCTCGTGCGTCGCTCGTCGCAGGCTTGTATCCTGCTCTCACCCGATTGAACTCATTACCCATACATGCCTGCTTTCCCCCGATTGCTCATCACAGTCTATCGATTTCAAGTTCCTCTTGCACTCATTAAGGCACCACAAAGAGGGTTCTTCTTTGAAGTTCGGCTTCTCTCTTGCATTGTTTCACGGTCACAGCTCCATGAATCCATCACCAAAATTACTCCAACGAGGTCGTCCTATTCCATCACAACAAATGCAAACACTAGGTCAAGGAAACTAAAACAGATGGTGTTTCCTACAAAATTACTACCGAATCTTTCTCCCATCGTTAAAGAAAAATCTACTAAATATATTGAGAAAAAAAGGAGAGTAGACATTCCACGGAACCCAACGCCTTTCATCGACCTGATGACCATTTTGTTGGAAATCGTTCTTGTCATCCGACACAAGCAGGTGTTGACTTACGCAGGCCCATTTGGGATCTCATGGCGTCTTCAACTGTGAAAGATCGCTAAAATGTGGGTCAACTGGGTGTCGAAGATATTTATGTTGCGAATTTCCAACAAGCACAGTAGGATACATCGGCCTAACGTGAGCGTGATTTCATTCTTTCGTGGCAGCAGCAAACCCCTTGCAATGTGACAACCCACACACTAGGAATTCACACACATGCGTATTCACACAATTCACACACATCAGAGCGTTTCCTCACTCGACACCAAGCTCATCATCGTCGGCGATAGCTGTGAAGAAACGTACATGATCAATGTCTTATTTTTTAAAACTAAGGTCATCAGTAAAATATTTCGGTAGTTCAAATGCATTACAACCGAGCTGAAGTGTGAAGACATGAGAAGAATTTCCAGAGAATCGGAACCCGAAAAGATTTCCCTTGTAGGTCACAGATCGTCTCATCTCGCAAGAACTGTCTCTTTCAGTTCCTTCTAGCACGTCAAGACCTAACTTCTTCTCAGCGATTATCCAAACTTTTAATGAGACGATTCCCAAATACGAAAGCATGGAGTCACATGCAGACTTGTTGGAATGTGCGCCAGTCGGTCAGAATTAATTCAAGTTCATTCCTTGATCGAGCGTTCGTAGCGTGAGGACGTGTTGGAAGATACTCTCGAGGTTCTGTCAACTAAGTCGTGAGTTAGTTGTTACCTGGCTGCTTTGTAGCAGTATTCATAAGTTTTCTGATAGCTACCTCCAACTTCACATTCGATCAGTATCGATCAGCTTAATTACTTTAATTATTAGCGCATTACTCGTAGTATTGCTTTTACTACAAGGACTAGAACAGTACAGTCTTACCGGGTTACAACTAATGTGAAGTACTGCAAAGTATAAGTCTAAAGCAGTAGGAGTGTCAATTGGAATCAATAACATTAAGTAAGTAAGATGCCTAGGATGTGTAGATGCGTTCGTTGCGGG
>CAJPEV010001229.1:0-73042 GCA_905338385.1 Darwinula stevensoni
TTAAATAACACGGAATAGGTCGACTATCAATAATAATTGGCCCTTTAATTCTTTACAACCCCAATTTGCTGAACTAATGTAGAGTCTTACCATTAAATTCCATTGAAGTAATTGACCATAGTTCAATTGTAGTGACAATCCCTTGTTGTCCCCAATGTCCCTCCTCTCCACAGACGTTAGCAATTGCAAGTACCACACCACCAATGAAGATCGCTTGGGCTAACAAGGGCTAACGAAGAAATGGCTTCCCGTCTCATGAATCGAAATATAGTGAGGATGTGTCAATCGTACTGCCGACAGTTGTTCCCTTTGATAGAAAGCGGCATTTTTTTTAAACCAAAAAATTTGTTTACCATGTCTACTCTCTACTTATAATTTTAAGAAATTGACTTCAGCAAATGGAAAAAGGTTTTAATTGAAATTGAACAGTATACTAAGCCAAATGCTTCAGAATTGGCAGCCCTTCCTACAAGCAGAAGAAATCTCTGGAAAAACGTAATCCAGTTGGACTATGGCAGGGAGGAGGGCATTCCTTGCCAAGTCCGACAGCAATGGGTGAGCGTTCAAACATTTTCGCAGGAAAGACAAGACTGACGGCGAGCAAGGCCATCAATTACGGACCACTGTGGGCCAACGATGGGCTGCTGTGGGCCCCCTCTCCGCCGGAGCAGGAGGCATGTCCTCTGGGTTAGGTCAGGCCTCTCTCTTCGAGATCGGACTCTGCATCCCTAGCACCTGCTCCTCATCGGATCTTCGGGTATTGCAAACAATAGGGTAGTGTGTTGAATGGAACTCCGCGAATAATTTTTTTCTGACCATGTAGGCGTCGCTGGACGAGACGGTGAAGAATTACTCGTTGGCTTCAAATGTTCTGAGCTGTGATGACGCCAGTCATAAAGCGTTGAGCCCGGCTGAAATCGGTGTAACGTAAGCGACTCGTGACTTATACACTCTTCATTAAAAAGCGAATTATGGAAAAAATATTCCAAACTATTATTTTTCTCGCACCCTCCAGGATCATGTTCGCGATCATCGGGTTGTATTTGCTGGCCGGGACTGTCCTAGACATTTACCAGAGAATTTCTTGCAACAAGCAACTCCAAGGTAGGAATATAATAAAGATAAACCTACAAAATGATTAGATAGTTCTCATTTTCGTTGCAGTATAAGCATATTTTGATTCAAACTTCCTACTCTTACTTAGATCTACAGATCAAGTCGTGCAAGTTGTACAAGGAATTTAATAAGTATTTTCAATGGTTTGTTGTTACAACAGAGTTGCACGTGTGATATGTGCTATTGGACTTTTTCAAATCGAAGGTTGTTGGAGATGTCACATCTCTGTCATGTAGACGCGACCTTTGCCCGAATAAGTGGAAACACTCATTGGGTTCACGTGATGAGTGTTTCCGTCCCACTCCCTGTGACTTCATTCAGATAAGCAGACACATGTCGCAATCTGACCGTAAGATTTCAATGTTTTCAACGCTTGGGAAATACCTGTTTTGAAGTGCTGTGACTAGAATTCAAGAAGAGCAAATGCTCACACGTTTCCCACCTACCTTTCAAATAACGTAACGTAAAGACCACGCATTTCACCTCTACATTCAAACTATGACATTTATTTCATGGCTTTCTAGCGCTCTCGGCATCGGTCAACAACCTTTCCCTCATGAAGAATTACTGAGCCCATTAATGCTATTTTATACTTGAATTGAGTTAAAAATAAAAAACGACACTTCAGGAAAAATATTAATGGCGCAACGATGCGTTGTGAGCCTTTTGTAACCGAATAATGCTGTAAATATACTTCATCAGCTGTTGAAATATCGTGCATGTTGCTTCCAATCCACAGATTATTTATGTCATTCGCAGGGAACTCTCCAAAACTTGTTTCTTCACTTGAGAGTGGGAATTCGAGACGATTATTTGCAGTCATATATCTGAAGGGCTGAAGCGCTGTAGTAATTGTTTTGGAAATATTAAGAAACCCCTGCACGTCAACGCGAACGGGTGCAGTCAGGCACGTTGCCATTTTTCACTCCTTGTCACAAATCAGCAGACTGAGAATTTCGACGTACAGCGATCGTCTTCATCATCACAATTTCATTATCAGTAAAAAGTTTTGTTTTCCTTAGCCTTATCTTTAGAATCTTGAACTTCGCCTTCCCTTCCTCATTCCTAGGTAAACTGAACTTCTCGCCCGAATGTTTGGAACTATGGGTTCATTGAGAAACCTTACGTTGCCAGAAGGCAATGAGTATACATTCGGTCCTAATTTCCTACTGTGGATCCTATCGTTATGGTTGTAGCACTTCACACTCTAACCCTCCATCGGTCCGTCAGCACCGTACTGGTGGAAACAGTCCTCATCCCACTATCGACATCTGGATTGGATTTACGATTACAGCGACTTGCGCTTGCTGATGAGGATGAACGTAGGGATTGGTGGTACAAGCAGGAGCGGGATACTTGAAAACGGGAATTTGTTGATGCATAGCGAATCGAATTCCATTTTGGGAAATAGGATAGGTATTGAAAAGCCTTTTACATGGTATCAGAAATTGGGAACTGAAAGAGGACTCTTGGCGGGAAGAAGAACCCTTGACCTCCCCCATGAATAATTTTTAAATTGAAATGCTCTCCTTCAGCCGAGAAAGTTTATCAGTGCTTGACGGTTGTGCAGGAAACACAAGGAAGATCCTAATAGCGGGCTCAATTCTTACCAATGGGGAAAGGATACTTTCGACCAAGACCAGGAAGGACAACATTGGATGTCTCAACGGAATCAGGTCTGTACGGCTCGCGCTATGGTGAAACACATGCAATGTCCTCATCAAACGTCTGCCTCTTTTATGCAGGTTCATAACGATGACGTGGGTGGTGCTCGGGCATGTTTACTCCTTCAAGCTCATAAGTATTCCTGCCGTCAACCCCATAAGCTATATAGAGGTGAGAATCTTGAATAATATTGGTCCAATTCGGTTGTGGAAATGAAAATGTGTGACGCGGCTGCCCGAAGAATCTAAACTCTTTAGAATGCTTCAATCAATGGCAAAAATACGACCACCTATATAATCGACGAAATAGGATAGGATCATTTTGCTGATTTTGCATCGAAATTTACATTTGGCATGTCGGAGTTCCATAGTTTTTTCTCCCATGATCGATTACTTTAGACAAGACTGATGGCAAATGAAAGACTTCGCATTGCTTTCCACTGGCATTGCTACTTCGACATATATTTCGACATAATCCGGATGTGCGGATGGGTTATTCTTGTAGCATTATTCTGGGATTCGCACAACTGCGAAATAAATATTTTGAGAGGACAGCGAGGAAGGCAGATGCCAGATGCACCTCAGCCCATACACGCTTCCAACTCGAGGACCAGAAACTGGTGGGAACTGCATGAAACGATGGTAAAAAAAAGTAATAATAAATATAAATTATTCATTCCATGATGGAGTGATAATAGTTTGCTTCTGGATTCTTTTTATCTTAAGCAGAGTTTTCCGTGATCCCTTAAAAACCCGTTTTCACGTCCATTTTCTGCAAACGCTATCATGCGAACGTTTATCCTGTTCGGCTAACGTTACCTTTTTAACATAAACGATATCGAATCTCCGTGGTTATTTGAAATTTAACAGATCCATTCGTAAGGAATCTTCTTAGACACATTCAAAGGATATTTTAACGCTGAGTTATGTTTGCAGATGGTAAACGATTGGAAGTTCATGGCGATCGTAAATGCAGTCGTGTCCGTAGACACGTTCTTCTTCCTCAGTGGCCTCCTCGTCACCTACCTTCTCCTGAAAGAATTGGACAGGAACAAGGGGAGATTCAACATCTTCCGCTTCTACTTCCATCGATATATCAGGTCTCTCTCCTCCTCCACCACCGTGCACTCCTCAGAGATGAAGAGAATATTTATGGATGCCTCGCCACGTCGTGCAGAACATTAATATCAATTGCATATGTGCCGGAACCCCGAGTAATACTACATAGCTGGGAACCAGCAGGTTCCTATCTTTTATGGAATGGCTGGAAATTTAATCCCAAAAGAGTCTTTCCTCCCCTAATATGAGCGCATCAGATAGAGTTAAGCTGATCCAGACGATATCAGCAAAAGGTAAGTAAAATTTCCATAGCAACGCTAGGAGTGCCGTCAATACTTTTTTTTATATATTTTTTCCAATGGAAACATGATGCAGCGGGGAAGAAAGTAAGCAATTTTCAGGAACGCCATTTGGTAAAACTGCACGGAGGGCAAAGAAGCAATGCGGCAATTATAGGTCGGTAAGTCTCACGAATATCCCAGGGAAGATTATTGAGAGCATTCTAAGGGACAACCTTTTTGGATTTCCTCGAAGGAAACGCGTTCATCCGGGACTTTCAGCACGACTTTAGGAAGCGTCGTAATTTTTTCACCAACCTGCTCGAATTTACGATTGAGCGACGGAAGAAAGGGATAAGGGCGAATCCAATGGACATCCTCTATTAACTATACGGTAGATTTCGCGATACCGTTCCTCACAAGAGGTTGCGGGTTAAACTGGAGGCGCATGGGATCCAGGGTAGGACGAACGAGTGAATCAGTAGCTGGCTGACAGGAAGAGAGCAACGAGTAATGGCAAATGGGGAAGCGTCGACCGAAGTCGGTGTCGCAAGCGGGGTCCCTCAGGGCGAGGTCCTGGGACCACTTCTCTTTCTGGTCTACATAAACGATTTGGATCTAGGCGTAGAAGGTATGATAAGTACATTTTCCGACAACACCAAAATGGGTTTTTCTATAAGGGGGGAGGCGGATAGAGCTAGAGCCGAGGAGATTTGAGTCTTTTGGATGAGTGGAGAAAGAAATGGTTCATGAGGTTTAATAAAAGTAAATTTAAAGTTATCCACGTCGGTCGAAGTAACGGTAAGTCTCTCGACGCGTTCGGCGAGGATAAATTGGAGGCAAACTAAGAGAAAGATCTAGGAGTTTCTGTCGACGAAGACCTCAAGTTTTCCTCGCACGCGCAAGCGACAGCGGCCAAATATTGATATAATAGGATGATAGTTTTCATTAGTCGTTCGGTTGCAAGTAGGAACTCACACGTTATTCTTCCGTTGTATATGGCACTGAAAGGCCCCAATTGGAATATTGCATCCAGTTTTGGAAGCCTACAAATTAGGGTGAATTGATGACCCTCGAGGGGGTACAGAGGAGGGCCACAAGAATGATAAAGGAGGTTAGGGGACTTCCGTACGAGAAGCGTTTAGAAATGCTGGAACTGTTCTCGCTCGAGAGAAGGTTAAGGAGGGGCGATCTCAACCAGACTTTCAAGATAATTAAAGTAATTGATAATGTTGAGTGTGGTAGATTCTTCCAATTCGATGGCAGCCAGAGAACGCCAGGTAATCAACTCAAGTTGCGTAAACCGTAGGTGCGGCTCAGGTCGAGAAAGGATATCATTACTTGTAGGGTGGTAAACGCTTGTAATAATGACGACAACGACGACGACGACGACGTAGTGGCTGCCCCGTGTCGTGACTATTTTTTAGAAGAAACTAGATGCTTTTATGGAAAAGCAGAAAGGGGGCAATGTTGACTTATGGGAATAGGCAGGAAGCAACTAGGATATGCTCAAAAAAAGCACCAAAATACGAAAATATTTAGCCTGAAGAGTAGGCCTACCCTAAAATTAACCCTTTTAGTGCCAGGGAAACATATACATTTTCGTTTTTAACCCACGAATTGGCTGCGTGGCACCAAAAGGGTTAAGGAACGCTCGACCTCGACACGTGGTATCCAAATGGGTGTTATCGACTCTTGTTACCACTAAATTACCTTAATACCTTAATGCAACTTGAAAAAAAAAACTCAGTTCAGGGAGAAATGTTATCGCCTGCTTGGATTCCGCGAATTTTGAGACATTTTTTGAGGAATCACAATCTCAATAGCAAGGTAACTTCTCACCACAACAATAACCTAGATTTGTGACCTGCAGGTATATTTATTCTGTATATACAGGGTGGCCCAAAAGTAGGTATACAGTATAGTTTATTTGCATTTTATTACATTGTTTATTACATTTACATTTGTTTAACACTGTTTAATCTCGTAAGTGCTCGAAATGTCTTCCATTGAAAAGAAGGAATGTTCAAGTTCGCTGCCATCATTCACAATATCTGTAAAGAAAAAGAAAATTAAAATAATAAAAAAAACTAAACAACTGTATACCTACTTTTGGGCCACCCTGTATAAGGAACGAGTAAAATAGTTTCGCACAAGACATTAAAAATCACAACCTGCTGTCCCTAAGGAGCGATTCTCTCTCGGCAAATACTTTCCGCTCATTGGACAACTACGGTCTCAATTTGTTGCGAGACTAAGGCATAACAGAAAATAATGGGATCCAGGGAAAGACCCACTCCTTGAGAAAAGCATATAGAAATACTTCCTTTTCATCACCACTAAATTCGGGCAAAAAGGAGAGGATCTCATCTTATAGAAAAGAAAGAGAACGTGTTGAAAGAATCGCTTCTACTTCTAAACTTCACGGGGTGAAATTGAGATGTTCTAGCTACAGTGGTGGTCAAAATTAACGTACCAGGGTTTTCTCGAATGATAGGGAACCTACGCGGCTCAAACGTTTTGCATTGGACAGCTGCCCATGAGTGCTGATCCGCCTAAAAAATGGGTGACTCTAGTTTGTTACATCCCAGTTACGCAGCTGTTTTACATCGGCGTGAGGAAAAATACTTCTTTCAGGGAAGTATCGCTACGAGATTGTTTTCATGCCGCTCGTCCCTTGCGTCCGAAGCTCTCTTCTGCGCCATCGCAAAGTACAAAAAGATCTTAAAGCCAGCGAAGGCCAGTTGGCTTAAAATCTATCGAGAGACGGGAATGGTGGAGGGAAAAGAGTGATCGTTCGGACTGTCAAACACCTGGGTAAGGTGCATGCTTGGGGCTGCCTCTATGCTAGAGGGATTGGGAAGATCTGTACCTTCACTCAGAACCTGGATGCGCATCTGCTGAAGACCATTTATGAGCGTGCCCTCTTTCCTTCTACAGCTATGTTTCCCGATTCATTGAAGACTTGTGTGCTGCAGGAGGAGAATGATCCAAAGCACACTTCAAAGCAGGCGATCAACTGGAGGGTTGAGAATGGAGTGTTCCGTTTGGACTGGCCGTCGCGGTCTCCCGACCTCAACCCCATTGAGAATTTGTGGGCTCTCTTGAAGGTCAATGTGGCGCATCGGCGCCCCAGATCGATCAAGACTTTAAGAGCAATAATTAAGGAGGAGTGGGAGAATCTGAGTGAAGAATTCGCCAAAATATTGGCAGACTCGATGCCGGGTCGATTACGTGCTGTAGTAGAAGCGCAGGGCGATTATACTCTGTATTGAAATCAGGGTTCTGTATGTACTTTCTGTTGATATAATAGGTTTTCCTACATCTCTCGTTGAATAAGAGAAAACCCTGGTACGTTAATTTTGACGCGTACTGTAAATCAGACTGGTTCCAACGTTAGAGACTTCGCGGTTTATTTGCGGTTCAACTTTCAATGTGAACTTGACACATTTTCTCCTGTTACTCGATACCGATTTATTACAAAATCATTATAAGGGAGGACGCCTAGGGGCCATGTGTAACGGTCAGACGCCAGTTAAGGTGACTTTCTGTATAATGGTGACATGTAATAACAAAGTGGCATCCAATCACATGAAAAATTCGAAATAGCTGCAGTTAAAATTTCAGAAATGGATGATTAAATGCTCCATTATGCCGGACGTCGAATTTACCCACTGCTACGTAATCTCTATTTTTTAATGTAGAAAATTCCGAAAACACACACGAAATGGAGACTGCGAAGTGAAGACTGTCGATTATGAAGGTCTATTTCCCAAGACGTATTGCGCCGGACACTCCAATCGCGACTTCCGAATCAATTCAGTAAGACTAATGGAAATCACATATTAATGTACTTGAGAGGAATCGCTCAGTGTGCGGCTCTGAATATTCAGAGTGGAAGACGGTTTCCTTTCCCTCTCCCCAACATTTTCACTGTTTTTGCTCTTTGTTCCTGACACGTCGCTGTACCGTAGTTCTAACGTAAAGGCAACCATGCAAGTTAGATCTTTCACTTAAGGAGCAATAAATTTTCTCCTTTTCAGCAATGAAGACTGCACGCTTTTTGAAAGTCTCGTAAATTACACATTTTAAATGTTGTGCAACCTTTTGGGTAAAAATCTAAGCTGCTATTGCTCCCATAGCTGGAGCAAGTGTTAGAATAGTTAGTTCCTGAATTCGTAATGTTTACTGATACTTAACAGAATTCGTTTGTAAAGTACTTCAACAACCCTCTTTAGGACCCTTCTCGATTAAAATTTCTTAATTGTCTATCACTACAGATAGAGAAAATCTTACTAACGGTTTCTCCTATCATGGATACGTTGGCCTTCAATTGATAAGAACTGAGTTATGACAAATTACAATAATAACAGACGAAGTTAATATGAATATATAAAACAAAACACTGAATTTTATCATTCCGGAGTGGACATAATATTTAACTTTTAGGCAATTCAGACACTCTACAAACGTACAATTAGGTCTCATGGCATTAAGCCAAATGGCATTCGGCATTGTGCCCTTCACAAGCAATAGAGAGCTTCAAATACTATACCTCATACACACGCGCAGTTAGTTATGTATGAAATCGATGTGAAGCAATTCTTACTGGGAAATGAATTAAAAGCAAATATTGGAAAGATAGGTGTATGTGCAATGCATCATGCAATGTGTGCCGAGTAAAGCTGCAGCATTAAATACAATCGGAACATGCGTACTATGCTGCATATGGGAAATGGGCTGGAAGATGTGGCAGCTTCATGCATTACAATGTAGCCCTGTACCAAGAATGCCTAGCTTTACAAAATTGTAATGAACAAAGGTCAGTTACATTCTCGTCACATCTCGAAGAGGACGAGTCTCAATTTTAAATTCATGTTCAAGAATGCAAGCCTACTATGAGGAAAGGACCATAGACTCCCAGATCATGTTTGAATCGCATTACCAATTATCCATTTTCACCCATCACCGCACATTCATTCCGGATATTTTCTCGAAACAATGAGGGTTCCTTCCTTCAATCGTACACCTCCTTGTTAACGACACATTCGTTCTGTACCTGTTCCAGGTTGACGCCGGCCCTTGCCCTGCTCATCGCGTTTACTACGGTCTACATGAGTCGACTCAGGTCTGGGCCTTATTATTTCAACCTCCATCAATTTCTCACGAAGGCCTGCGAAGACTACTGGTGGAGGAATCTCCTCTACATCAACAACCTCTTCAAGCAGGAAGAAATGGTTCGTCAGTCCTGTCACGGATCCTTGTTCCATCATTTTCGACCTGTTGTTACAACTGAACCATGTTAACTTAATCTGATTCATTCTGATAGTGTGCAGCACATACGTGGTACATGGCCAACGACATGCAAATGTACATCATCTCACCACTCTTCATCTTTCCCCTCTTTATGTGGCCGGTTTGGGGTGAGAGACACTCACGCATCCAACGAAAGAACTCATTTCGAGATCAGAAAAAAAAAACAGCATAATAATTGTTCATGTTAGGTGTTTGCCTGGCAGTTGTGGGTACGGCATTGAGCGCCTTAGCTACGGTCTTGGTTATGAAGACCTACGATTTGCCTGGAACCACTACTGGCTACGATGTCATGCAGTTAGAATCCTTTTTTTTTTCAAATTTGTGACTTTCGTTGAAGATCTTGCTGAGAACATCTAATACTTTTCCCTTCTAGCCCCTTGCCCAACACGAACAACTTTGACCTCTTTTATGTGAAACCGTGGATGCGACTAGGTCCCTATCTTATTGGAATCCTCACCGGATACCTTCTCCATCGCATGAAGAAGACAGGATTCCGATTTCCAAAAGTATCCCATCTCGTATGATTCCCAGAAACCCAATATCTTAATAGTTTCTGACAGCGTATTGGGTTTCTTTATAAGGGGACAGCAGTGTGGGGATGGGCGATGGCGACAGCGTGTAACCTCGCCGTACTCTACGGTATCTACGGCTACATGCCCCTGGATTCTCCTCAGATGCCTCGCGACCTTCAGCTCACCTACAACGCCCTCTTTCGAATAGCCTGGGCCTGTGGAGTTGCCTGGGTCGTCCTCGCGTGCGCCGCCGGCAGCGGAGGTTAATCTCACTATCCATCTCACCTTCTCATCCATTCTCCTTCATCGTTATTTTTAAACCAGACAATGCAGTGGTTTGTTTTGTTCATGTCTTCGTAGGTTCCATTGATGCGCTTTTGAGCTGGAAAGCCTTCATTCCCTTGGGACGACTGACCTATTCTGCCTATTTGACCCATGTTTACATTCTGCCCTGGTTCTGGTGGAGTACCAAGACCTCAGTCTACTTCGATCATGAGACTCAGGCAAAATTCACACAGTATTGCGGAAAGTGTACATCGAATTTGTGCATTTCAATAAGCAGATTACTGCCTTGCAGGTGATCGATTTCCTGGCCACGGTTATCATCATCCATGCAACCGCTTTCATTCTGACTCTGATCGGAGAATCCCCAATCCTCGTCCTTGAGAAGACCTTCCTCTTCCCAGGTAATTCGTATGAACTTTGAGGAGAATCCAGACATACCTATCTGATATCTCTTACTATCTACAGGAGAGTCGAAGCCAGCCACAACCAAGCAGAATGGAGCAGAAACAGTCCATGAAGAAGGCGTCACCGAGGCTGGAATTGGGAATGAGGGATCTGTGGATGCAGAGGTCCACGAAAAGGGACTCGTCAAGGATGGAATGGATAATAAGGGATATGTGGATGAGGATCGCGGGAAGACCAATGGATTCCCAACTTGATGACCTTTTAGAGCAAACTCCAACCATGTTTCCTTTCTCTGAATAAAACAATTTAATATTCTGGATAAAAGCAGTACAATTTCTTTCTGGTTTCCATTCGAATGGGTCAGTGCCTCTTGATCGATTCTAAAATAGGCATTACTCACTTTCATCACCTTGCGAACCTACTTCTGACCTTCATCAATATTCTTAGGAGTGTTTGATTTTGTTCTGCATCTCAGTCGCTTCTTCAGGAGAACATCGTATGAAGGAAGAAAGAACATAAAGGAGGTTGAGACTTTTCGAAGCTGCACGCAAGGAAAAGTCCAAGCAGAAAAAATATCTTCGGAGGGATTCGTTCGAAACCGGTGCCCATGTAAGCACACCCATATCCTACGTTCTATCAGGGACCTGTGGATCGTGTAAACCCTCGGGTAGACTCAAGTCAAGAACCAAAAAGTTCCAGTGGATTGTTGGTTGTATTATAGCGGCGAAACAACTACCTTATGCTGTTGCATCTTCACTTTCCATAAACCCGAGAAAGTTGTGATGAAATACCCCAGTCAAGAGGCCAAGGAAAGCCTGGTTTTGAGCCGTTCTAGCCGAGAATTGTCCCTGCAGATCTAAACCCCAAGTAGCATTTGAAGGAAGGGTCGGACTGGCCCACTAGGATACCAGGAGATTCCCCCCCCCCCCCGACCTGGAAAATAATTATAAATGGAGTTGTAGTGAACATTGATTGCAACTAATGACCATATACAGATATTGATTCCATTAGCACTGCCAAATCGTGTAAAGCTGCAAAAATGATTAATGACTATGGTGCAGTTATTAAATTTACCTCGTTCGAGGGACCCCTGGGCCGCCAGTCCGACCCTGCCTGAAGGAAAGTCTCACACTTACAATATCTCTTCTCGCAACTGATCTCCGGATTGGGCAACAATTGCGACACCATTTTTTTTTCCCCAACAAGCGGAGAAAAGAAAAATGTCTGACAACCTGATTTGGAAAGAGGGGAAACAGTGTCACATTTGACGCAGACATACCTGGCGGGGAGGGGGAGGGGGAGGAAAGGAAGGGGGATTCCAGAAGTAAGAAGTCATCGGGAAACTCATTCTCTCCCTCTTCCAATATGCATTCAAGCCCCATGTTTATGGTTTATGTTTTTTTGGGGAGTCATTCAGAGAATAAATGACATTGCTCTGGTGATGTAAGTGTGGCTTAAATGCATATTGGAGTGTGAGAGGGAAGGGAGAGAATGAGTTTCCCGATGACTCCTTACTTCTGGAATCCCCCTTCCTCCCCCTCCCCTCCAGGTATGTCTGCGTCAAATGTGACACTGTTTCTCCTCTCTCCAAATCAGGTTGTCAGACGTTTTTCTTTTCTCAATTTGTTGGGGGGGAAAACGGTGTCGCAATTGTCGCCCAATCGATTTCCGGGTAGTTTACAATTAAAATCTCATGACCAGCATGGTGTAAAGAAGTGGATGCAGACGGAGCTTCCAAGTTTCCGAGACCTCGTTCTAGCCAGGGGACATTTAGGACAGGGGGGTTTCGGCTGCTCGGTGCTTTCCTTTACAAGAAATTATTGGTGTAAAAAATGAATAAAATGGAAGCAAAAATTGTTCAGTCTGAACGTTGAACCGTTTCATTCATTCATATGATAATAGATTTTGTAATCATAAAGCACTCTCCAAATTCCCATTAGAAATCAGAAGCCTGTGAGCAATAATATTTCTATGATCGACAACGATTGAAATAATTCATTGGATTATGATTAGACTCATTACTACTAATGTAATTTCATTTCAGAAATTGCCATGGAACCTCTTGTGTGAGTTGTATGACACCTTTGGCGGTTCGTATCACCCAGTAGAAGGAAATGATTGAGAACCCTTGGACTGGACTATATTCGTAGGGAAAATTGTCTCTCGAAGTTGCAAGGAAAGGGGTGGGACACTTACATATCAGGTATAAGTACTTAGTAAAAGGAGTTCTGACTTTCCTGAGGCAGGTTTCTAACGAGAGAAAGATAATTGGACGATTGAATCCATTCTATTGTGTATTCTATTGAATCCATTCTTTTGTAAACATCTTTCCATATAAGACACAAGGTTGCAATGACTACTTTTGATGATAGTATTGACCTGCATTTTACCTTTGGCCCTGAGAAAACATAAATTCAAAGCAAAGCTATCTTGGAGAATCGATCATCTGTAGTCAGCTACAAGTTTCTTGAACTAGAAGTCATCAGAGACCAATGGGGCAGTCCATCCTTTGCATAACTTCAAACAGAAAGGTAAAATGGGAGCAGGTTGCTAGTGATCGTACGCAAATATGGAGGTCATATTAACTCATTTAACCCTTTCATGCATGGTGTCCACTATTGTGGACGGCAAAATTTTTGGCGATGATGATGATCATTTAGCCATGGTACACATACCTCGAAACTTTTGGTGTATGCAGTCAACTCAAGGACACATAATCTGTTCAGTGTTGCATTCTAGCGGTGAAACATGCAGCTACTACGACAGAGTACCTCCTTAAACGTTAAACCAAAAAAGGTATATTTTCCTTTTGCTCGAAAAATTCATGCGTGAAAGGGTTAGGACTGAATTCCCAAATGAGTCGTTTTGCTTTAAATGAATGCGCATAGAACTACAATACCACACAAAAGTAATTTTCCCCCCTTTCTTTAAATTTAAATCACATTTATGAAATCAAAATGTATTGCAGGAATCATTGACAAGCCAGACAGAAATTGCAGGAATTTTTGTTTGTTGTGGAATTTACAATTTATGAAACTCCTATATACTTTATTCAACTCTCCAAAAAACATCCTCGTGCCTGAAACTATTTGGAGGAGTCAAGTTGAAACACAAGATACTTCTTTTTCTTGAGCTAACTCTGAACATGCAGGGTCCAATTAAGACTTTGTAAAATGGAAAGCTTTCACATTCACTTGAATTAGCTAGTGTATTTTATATGCCCTGGCTCAATTTCAAATTTACAGTAGTTTTTTGAACTGATTCAATCAGACTCACAATTGGATTCACAAGGGGAAAGTAAAAAAAAAAAAAAACGATGATGTCACTCTTGATTCATAGTAAATCTGCTGTTGTGGCAGAGGGAGACCTACTAGATCTATAGGCCCTTCAGCTGGCAACAATGAAACACTCCGTGAATGGAAGGGTTCTTATTTTTCAGTTCACCCCTGCATACACTTCTTTGTTTGATGAGGCCCATTACAACTTTGGATGTTTTGTGGGTTACAGGGTACAGTGCTTATTTACATTTCAGTGCATATACCCAGCAGAATATAGTACTTGTATTTAATATAACCCCCAAATACTTTTACATTCTACATTAGTACATTGAGAGGTACTTATCCCAACAGTCATGAATGACCTCACCATACCATTCACTTTCCAAACACATACACACATTTTGCTGAGTGGATTCAAACACATAAATTGACTGGAAGCAATTCTCTTTACTCTGTGAAAATTCCTTTGTAAAACAGAAATCCCCATCACTTTGCATGAATAGTGACAATTAGAAATCATGAGATCGTGATGCGTAGAAATAAATGGCCCAGGATGGTTCCCTATCACAGACATAAAATGAGATGGAAGAACCTGGGAAACTGTCCCATATACACTCTACCCAAAAATTTCATACAATTTGCAATGTTATGGTCATACACACACACGATCACACACAACAGGCAAAAATACTATGTAAAAGTTGATGACGAAATGACTTATGTAAAACTGAACATCTGATGATGTTGAATACTGACACAAATCAAGACTGGGAAGATGAAGTTTCCTGGGTGAGCCATTCTTCAAGAGAAGCCCATTTCTGGGTGTCGTCCTCACTCGAAGAGCCCTCTTCCCCACAACTGACATCACTTGGGTACCCCTCGCCTCGACGGAATTTTGTGCTTGGCATCTCTTCCTCTTCTTCCTTCTGCTCCTCCTCTTCATCTTCCTGATCTATCCTCCGTCGCTTCACAGTCCCGTCTTTTTTCCATCCATGGGGGCTATCTCCTGATAGAATGAAGACAATTAAGAGGCACGCAAATGAAGCTACTGGAATACATGCAGCATAGCCTGTGGACCTCCTTCAAAATGCTCCCCTCCAGTACAGGACTCAAGCTTTGTCCACCAATGAAAGCAAAATATGGCATGCAAATGGAGACATGATAAAGACTGACATTGTTTTTAGTGAAGTTTGGCCTGAGACCAATCTCCCAATTGCCAATTGAAACCTGGTCAAGACATTTGCCCTTTGCAAGCTACTACACTCACTTATTGCTCTCTGTTAATTGAAGACAAAGTCCCAAACCTTCATGGATATAAGACCAACTGTCAGATAGGATTTTCTTGGCTAATTTGTAACAATTCAGTTTCATTATGACACTCAAATATTGTAATTCTACATCACTATGCTACATGATAATGACCATTACAAAAGCTCCAACTTCACCATTCCATTGATTTTGTCAATACCAGTATTTTTTGCAGACAATACTGCTGAAAATTTCTAACTGACTGTGATGCAAATAAGCACACTTACCACTGAGGGAACTTGAACTTGATTCAGAGTTGTCATCTTCTAACACCCTCTTCCTTCCTCCTCGACTGGCATCATCATCATTCTCGTCTTCATCGTCTGTAAGTTCTGAGTCAACTTCCTTGCTCATCTCCTGCACATCAGTCATCCCCATGAACATCATGGGGTGAAGAGACTCCTTGAATTCCTGGTCTCTCTGTGCTCCTGGCTTCTCCTGGCTTTCCCTTGGAGTTGCAGCCTCCTCTCGATCCTCCTCTGAGGAGCAGTCCCCCAAAAAATCAGGGCAGTCAACTCCCTGATCATCTTCTTTCATTGTCTCCTCCCCTTCATCTTTGTCCTCTTTATCTTTCTGTTTCCTTTTCTTATGTTTCTTAGTCCCATTTTCCGGGAAGAGGAGAAAGAGCCGCTCATCAACATGTTCCCACCGCTCCCCAGAGCACCAAAGCCAATCAGGAGTGACAAGGTGAATGCCCGTCAATTTCTGAGCTTCTCGGACCTTCACAGTGCCAGCTTTAGCAGCCACAACATGAGTTGTTTCCCCTGGGATCACCCGGTCCTTCACCTCAGCCCCAAGCTGTTTGGCTATTGCAAATGGTTTACTTCTTGACAGAGGCACCTTGGTAGGCACGACACCACTGAAGACAATGGAAACATCCCGTAACACGGATTTGCGGACATGGGGTACAATCGTCTTCAGATTTGGAATGCTTTGGGAGTTGTTTTTGACCATGTCATCATAGATCCTGCAATAAAAGACCCATTAATGAAATTGGATGCAATCTAGCAGTTAGGAAGAATAGTATACATACCATGTAGATGTACCATTACAGCCTTCTTAAAAAAAGAAAGAAAAATTCCTTGATCCCTCTGCCTCCTAGAGCTGGTATATAATCCCTTCTAATCTATTGATTGCTAATCATCCCATGCCACAAGATAGCAACTAGCACATCAATTGACCCATGCATACATATCTCACTTTTCAATGAGATACCCCATATCAGAATTGAATGATAAGCAATCAAAAGATGGAATAATGCCAGTTTGAGAAGATGCAGGGAATGGGGTGCCTTACTTAGAACAATATAATATTTATGATTGCATAGGGACACAATATGAGATCCTCTCACTTATAAAAGGTGCCATGGATTTTTTTCAATATGTCCTCTAGGTGCAGGAGGTAATCATCAAGGTCAGGAGGGTCTAGGAGAGGCTCCTCATCACGAGACTCAATTGTAGACTCTGATGATGTCTCCAAAGGCTCCTCACTCTTCAGCTTTTCTATAGGTCCCTTCTCAAGTACCTCCAAAGGGTCTTCACTCTTGGGTTTTTCTACCAGCACCTCCTCATTGATGTCTGGTTTGCTGCTCCTTATCCCTTCAACTTGTACTTTGTCCTCCTTCCTTTCACCTTCCAGAGTCTCTTTACAGCTTTCACTTTCCATAGTCTTTTCATTTTGCTCACTGACATTGTTGCAAACTTTCTCATCTGACTCTGGATCACTGGATATTCCATTCACAGCTTCAACGATGACATCAGCCTTCTCGGAAACAATCATATTTGCTAGCTCTTTCCTCTGCTTTTCAATTTTCTCTTCCTGGGACCCTTCCTTGCTATCCTTATCACCTTGAAGTGAAGGAACATCTTGACTGATATCTTCTGATTCCCCCACATCATCCTTGTCTGTGATTACTTCTTCACGCTTCCCAGCACCAGATTCACCAGGAGCCTTTAGATCTTTGTGCTCATTGGCTGAAAAAATTGAAGCCATTTATACCAAATATGAACAAAAAATATGTATTAAATAAGAATACTACTCACCCAGTTCTTCAGCATCATATCCTTCCTTGTCATCTTTCTCCTGCTTGCTAAAGCCTGGGGGGGCATTGATATCCCCAGTATGCCTGAAGAAATGGTAAGGTTTCACATGCACCAAGTTGGGTGCAAATTTCCACACATCCTCCCTGTCATCTATGATGCACACCATGTCATCCCCACAAGGAAACAGGTCCCTAAACAAGGAACATATATATGTCCATTCATAGTTGTTTAATTATCAGGTAAAAGGAATTCCAAACAAGAAGGGCTATACTTGAGATTGGCGGTTTTGGTCATGGCATCAAAGCACTCATCTCGGGAGAGGATGCGATGAGAGAAATATCTCCCTTGTGGATCAAGAAATGAGGCAATTTTGTGAGCATACATGCGTGCTCCAAAAGTGCAAATATGCATTTCATAGAGTTTGCTGATTTCTTGGAGGAATCTCTTTGTCCCTGGCCTCAGCCGCGTGTGATACCAAGGAGAAGGATAGCCCAAGGTGAAGTGATACACATCCTGGAATGAAAGGCTAAATATAACTTTCAGGTTTCTGCATTTATGTCTCAACTGATAATAAGGCTGAAAACATTTCTCCAAAAACACAAGTTGCTGAAGATTTTGACTTAGTAGCCATCAATTTGCAAAATTTTTGGAGAACTCATAGGTTTGATATCCTAACCAATACATACAATTTAGCAGCACACATTCAAACAAATGCCTCCAATAAGAAGGTGCTGCATTGTTAGTTACCCAAACAGCTGATACAACAGAGTGTCCTTGGAATGGGAGGATGCAAAATAAAAGGCAAAGGAAGGTTTCAAGAGTGAGTTAGAAGATACTTTTCCATTTCCAAGGCTGGGGTTACCCAGAACTTAGCCCAGATTCCTTCTCTGCTCCCTGAGTATTTCATAATGATGGTAACTGGAATAAATTTCCTTTGTCTTAAAAGAAATGTACAAGAAAGACCATGAGGTGCATGTTGTTACCTGCCTCTGAGATCTGTTTCTGGCCCTGATTTAAATGAATCACAGTAAAGTAAAGAACTGACCATGCAAAAATGAAAAAAAGAGTAGGCCTGAGTGGACAGAGCTTTTAAAGAGAATGAAAATTTCAAGTTTACATATGTTTTAGTTTAGTTTTCATACAGGCATAAAAATTACCTTAATGAAGTTGGCTCCTTAAATTAAAAAAAAGGCAAGGGTGGCTGAAGCCAAAAGAACAAAAACAAACTTGAGAGGGATATGAAGGGGAGAGAGGAGCCACCAGTGAATGCAAATTGCTGAAAACAGTTTCCATGGTTTGATGAGAAACCCAAAAAAAGCATCAATAAAGTATGATTTTGATACACTTTAGAAGGTAAAAAGTAGCAGGGTGTTTCCAGTTAATGGGATGTTCCTTACCATTCCAATTACCAATAAAAAAAACTTTTGGGCACTTATGGTCAAGTGATGAGAAGTAAGACTGCTTTGCTTGCTTAAAATTCTAAAAGAGACTCAATATAAGTTAATTTTTTGCTGCAATATTTCCAGAGTAAACAAAAATAAATTCCATGTTTTCATATTAAAACCAAGAGATTTACAATATATAATGAGAGCAACATTTATATAAAAAAGTATGACATTAGAAGCATGTAAGTAAATTATAGAAACATTTAACTAAATTAAAATTATATTAATTCATGAAAATTTGTGGTTTTATCTGAAAACTCAAGAAAGCATATAAAAGATCATTGAACAACTTAATTTTAAAAAATCTCTGCTGACATTCATATACAAATATATATATAACCAAAGCTAGAACAAAAGCTATCAGCAATTTTGGTCAACTGAATGGGTTTTATTATTGTTGACATAATAAGAGATTCAAAGCCCTACTCTGATTTAATAGCAGCATTAGTGTCACTGAAACTCTTGATAACATGCAATTTACTAATTATCTCAAAGCTACTGTTGACTCAAATTGACTTAAAATATTCAAATATAAACCTAAGATAATACATATTAACATAAGATATTGCAGAGCTCTGAAAAATGCTCGAGAAAACAGTTGAAAATTCATTCAAGTTTGTCCACAAGTATCAATATATGAACTCAAAGAGTTTTACCTGTTTCTTGAACCTGCATATACATACATATGGAATAATGAAGGAGGAATCCAAATGGAATGTGCCAGTAAAATATGTCAAAAATCTGTGAACTCATTTTTACCATTCCATCATTCACTCCCCCCTTCCCCTTCAAATAACCTGAGATATTTAATCAAGAAACAGAGGCATTAATATCTTTTGAAAGCAGACAGCAGTGGATGTATAAGCAATTGATTGTTCCAAATTGGACAATGGAATTTACCATATTATTCAAAAGCAAATAGTCTTTGGTTATGATAATATTCAATTCAGGGTTAACAGGAGCAATTAGTGAACTGATTCCCATAAATGGGGAACCAATTTTGAACTACTAATAGATATGTTTCACTTAAGGTATTTGCCTTTTGGTTCTGCAGAAATGGAGTTCAGAACTAGCACAGACATGAGACCTCATTTTTCCATGGACACAAAACTACTAACCTTAAGGTTGGCTGGTATGTTGTCATTTGTTGTGTGAACAAGGGTTTGATCCAAATCCACGAGAAGGACCAACTGTCGGCTGTTAAGCAGCCGCTGCTGATCTGCTCGGCCCAATGCTTTTGCTTGCTGAAAAGTGAATTCCCACATTTAGCCATCTGTGTCTAGAAATGCAATGAACTAGGACAATGACTGCCTAACATAAACACCCCTACCCACCTCTTTGCTGACTAACAGTTCAGGAATGGAATGAACCATTGCAACAGATGCACGGCCACTTTTCTTCTCCTCTTCTCTCAAGTCTGCCCCACATTCAGCACACATGTCCTTGATGACAGTAGCATGGGTGCAGGTTTCCAGTTCCAGCAATGGACACCTACAGCAAATCAAGACTTACATTATTCACATATCTCCAGATTAATCCTAGCTAGAAATAATAAGTCACTCATTTCCCCCTACCCTTTCTTGATAAGCTCTCCCTCCTTCACCAATATGCTCTTCACTTTGCCGAAGTCCTGGGCTCGAAGTTTCAAGGGAAGTTGGTCATCTTTTAGCTTATAAAGTAGAATAATAGATCCATGAGTCACTTGGATATCTGGTTTTACTTTCAGCTTCACCACCTTTCCTGTCTCTCCTTCAAATGTTACAACCTTCATCTTCAATAGGCCTGGATCTGTGCAAGCTTACATAGGAGCTATGGTCTCTGCAATCTGCAAATGTATAAAATGCCCTACAAAAAGAAAAACAGAGAATTGAGTAAATTTTACCTCAGAATGATTATAATATATTAGCAAAGGTGAATAACCTTGCAGGGTAGCCTGAAGAAAAGGCATGTATGCATGAAAGGATCACACTTTACTTTTAAAGCAAAAGAGGTTTCTCTGGTTGAAGAACTGCAGGGTTTATCTGCATAAACGATGCATGCCACTTCTCAGTTTCCAATATAAGTGGGAAGTAGTGGCAAGACAGCGCATGCCCAGATGGAGAAGCAAACTTCTCCATCAGTTATAAACAGGTTCTATTCTAGAAGTACCTCAGCTCAAAAAATTGCATATAAAGCCAAAGCAGCCAGTAATGACACACTTCTCTGTCACATAAACTGCTGCACAAACAAATTTTGAACCCCTGTTATAAAAGAATATTCTTCAAGAGTTGAAGAAGACTGCACTGGTTACACCTTCTTGGGATGAGGAACTACTTTCACTAAAGGAAGCACCCATTTGACAACAAACATGCAGCAAAAATAACTCATGATTCCATGTAGAACCCTCTTGCAGAACTTGTAGAAACCTCAAACCTTCAAAATTGGGCTATTAGCACTTAGTAATTCATCTATAGAAATTAATAATTGAAAGTTTGAGTTATGTCATTCCTAAATTTCCCTTCAGTCAAATAATTTCTAGGACTACTGGAATTATAATCAACATCAGGCTGTGTAAGTCAATGTTACTATTCCAGCTGGCAAGAAAGGATCACACAAGGAATGATTTTAAGCTGTAAACACTATTATTAACCCTTTCATTATTATGCAAAAAAATATCCACTATCACCCTTGTGCTACTAAAATTGGAATTATTTACCTGATTACAATGGTTTAAGATTATAACATTATATAAAAAATATTGAAGTTACATACATAAATAGCAGTAAATTGTTGGAGTCCGAGAACATACTCAGGCTACCACTACATGAGTCCAAATGTGTACTCAGGCCAGCAGCAAAAATGGTAATAGGAATCACATATAGCCTACTATGTTCTGGGAGGAAAGAGATGGAAAGATAAATAAAACATGCTGATCCAATTGACATGCTAAAACAGAAACTACAGCCTCAAGTTTATCATAGAACCTGAGCCAGAACTCATTAAAAAGAGATTTGTTAGACTTTCAGACCTCAACTCGAGAAGGCCGAATTATCTCATCCTTCTACCTATGGGCACAAAGTATTAGAAGGTGGCTTTACAATTTTTTTTGTGGGGCATGAGCTGAGTTGACTTGTCAGAATAATGGGTATATAGGTGCAAACTCAGATTTCTATTTAGTTGGGTTAAGACGATGCCTTGCCCTGCAATATTGCCAAATGGGCTAGACTACGTCTAAGGGCGAAGCATACACTGGAATTGCAATAATACTGTTCATCCTTAGTCTTTCTTCTCCTCCAATGCATGACTAACTTAGGCCAAACTTCAGTGAATGATTTCTAATGGCTTGTATTTAATCCAGATCTAAGCCTACCATCCCACAAATATCTGGTCTTAAATGGAGGCCTGCTTTTGGATGTTTGGGAAATAAATATTGAGAAATAAAACTTTCTACATAAGGGCCTAACATAATAGAGCTAATAGAGACTGTTAGATGCGACCAGAGTCTACTATTCATCAAAAAGACGTGGAGCTGTAATCACTTATCGATACAAGACAGACAGTTCATGCCAAGCCTGTTGTATCCGGGTAATGTGAGATTCAACACATGACACTGTACGTATATACGAATAGGCTAACCTAGCTGCTAGTGTGAAACCCCATGCAAGCCGCCATACTGAAAAATTCCGCGGGCTCGCAATCACGGCTGATGTGGTGTCTACGACACTTTGCTTCTGAAAACTCAGAGATTCCTCCCCTGGAAGCCTCTACCATCCTTTCTCAACTTATCTTCATTTCAACCCTGCTCGTTCATATTAGGACTACCCTAGAGTAATGATCGTCTCCGTGTTTCAGGGAAACTCCTGAGCTAGTAGCATGGCCAGGGTCTCATCTTTGGGGGTCAGGGGCAAAGAAGTTTGGGGAAGGGAGGCTAAACTACAAGATGTTAAGCAAAGTAGGACCTATCAGGTTTTAAAAAACTAAAAAACAAATAGGGTTGCGATTGAAGGCCAGAAAAAATGTTGCTTGTCTACGTGAGCAAACAGGAAGTAAGGCGGTTCTTGAGCTAAGAATTAAGTAGGACTCGTCATCTTGCTAGGTGTAAAGGCTCAAACACCCGGATGCTCATATCTTAGTTATTGGGCAGTATTGGGCTACTCCTCCCATCCTCTCCCTTGGCTATCCCAATGGCTCGGACACGTGGCACGTCCGTTTCTATATGTGGGGCGTTAAGAAACCATAGTGGTGGAGCCCGAATCCTGATAGCGTATTCCCGAAATGACCACAAGGGGTCTGAAATGACAGGGATGTTAAAGGTTACCTGCGATTGGAAGAGGTGGAGTTTTCAGAGAAGGATCGGTCGACTGGAGTTTTCAGAGAAGGATCGGTCGACTGGAGTTTCAGCATGAGGTCACATTCATGAGGCTTATGCGTCTTGTGATCATATAGGAATTGTCATTTATGGCGGCTGTTATTAACCTTGAGCTTGACGACCGGTCCCACGCCAGCTGGTTTTTCTTTTCCACTTGTTAGCATGAGATGGCCTTGGCTTTCTGTCTTGTCCAGATGGAGTCCCTTCCTCTACTCTCCCAATTTTGTCCAGAAACGACATCCCGTTCGCCAATAGGTTTATTGTAGGAGGGGATCCAAATTTCGCATTTATCGCCCGAAGGAACACGGAATCCACGAACGAATAAACTAAACCGTAATCATAAGAACGAGTGACCTACGCAGCTGGAAAGCAGTCCGCGCAGCATGCCAGTATTACCGATGACGATGCTGGCACGAGGCAGCCATCCTCTCCTCCAGGTCGAATTGAATTGGTGGGAATGAGCCTCGCAGATGCAACTTTCCCCCGCCATGATTAACGTTCGCCCTCGCACATCATCTCCAAAATCGGCACATTGCCTTTACTTGCCAGGGCCTCCTATTTCCACAAAGTTACTTCATAGCTAACCAGTACTTCTGGGGTTATGAAAGTACGAGGCTGAGGATCATCCAACGCTTAAACCGATCGACCTAGGACAAAAACTATAGAACTGATTTCGATAAGTCCTGTTCTCTTTGACTCGTCTTGCTCTAGAATCTAGATGAATGCCTTCGTAGGGTATCGAGATTGAACTGAAGGGAAAGTACTGGGAAAGGTACAAAAAGTCCATGACGTTGAGTGACCTAAAGCAAAAACGACTGGTTCGAATTCGGTAAATGTTGTCCAACTAGACTCGAGTTAATGTGGAAGAGTACCCTTGGGGTATCGAGTACTGGACTAGTGATGCAAATAGTAAAAAATAGTTTCTCTTTGGGGCACGGAACTCACTTGAAAGAGTGATTGACTCATCCATGAAACAGGCATAGGGTTTTTTTTATATGCTACGGTGATTGCGTTACGTATGGCAAGCAGTAATGATTTGTTGTTTCACCCAAAAAATCGGTCCTTTATCATAATTTCCTTCTGAAAAAATTTATTGAAAGGGGGTGAAACCTGGTGAAATGTGAAAGGAATGGAGGGACCAATAAGTGCTACCTGGGATTTATTTCGTGAGCAAAAAAAATCCCCCATTCACGCGATGTCATCACGAGATTGCGAGAAACGAATGGCACCAATCCTGGGAAAAGTGGTTTCATAGGTTACTCGTGTTTGCTGGACTACTTGTCGAGGCCTCCGAGACCCGAGGGGATTTCTGGTGAGAAGAAAAAAACATCGACAGCTGCTCGTTTCTCCTTCGTTCCGGCATGTTTCCAAGAAATCTGGGCATGTTCGAACGATCGAGATTTTAGAAAGGCAAACCCTTGAGCACAAATCGTGAGAGACCACGCCCCAAAATCGAAGAAACACGCCTTCGGGGCGTAATAGTCGCCCATGAAGACATATATCTCATAAATTCACACGAGAACGTCGAAACAGTGGAAAGGTTCGCTTAAAACATTCGGATGGCGTCCCTGGGAGGAAACACGAACCTCATTGCATCCAGCCGTTCAAACTCGAATCTTCACAGTACAATGCTCATCTTGGCACGTGGTAATCAGCTTGTCTAAAGCAGAAGATGCTCCTGAATAGTGTGTCGAGAGCCGTTCGTGCGACGCGAACGGGCGTGACTAGAATGCACGTTGCGTGTCCCTCGATTTCACGCTTTTCATGGCCAGCTTGATGGCAAATTTCACGTTGCGGATCATACTTTGCAGTGGAGTATAACCTGAAAAATGGGATTTCGCAGGTATGGTCAATGAATTCCTCATTGATTTCATGAGCGCCTCAGCGGTTCTTGCCGATTTTCTTGGTGCAGAGGAAAGGCACGCACCGAATTTCGAAATCCTGTTGCAGTTTTTTTAAAAACACTTTTGAGTTCCTTCGGTTCGGCAATTGCTTTCTGCATTCAACCAAATAGGCCAGCATTGTTCCAAAAATTGAAGTATGGAGCGTGTTGCAGCCCTGCAACATAGAGTGAATGCAATGACAAAGTTTTCACGATGAGGTCGGTCCAGGTTGTTGCATATCTAGTACAAATAGGGTTAAAATAACATAGGTGGAATGGGGTTCCCTTGACACTTCTTTATTATCTGACTGAATAAGTCAGATAGGAAAAGAATTCGTGACCACACGCGACTGCAAAAATGATCATTGCACAAGGACGAAGCGAGACTGGTAAAGAAACACTTCTCGGAGATGCCACTGACTGCTTTGGAATCCCTCACTCCACGATAACTCTCTACAGTTTAAACTATCGAGTGTCGAAATAATCCGCGCGTGATTTAAGTCTTCATAGGCGATTCTGAAGCCCCAAAGCCACGTCCAAGACTCACTCCGTCTTGCACCGTTTTCACCAAGGCTTTCAAGCATCCCTGGGACTCAGTCGTTTCCCTCGACGGATGTCCATGGATTCAAAAGTCAACCGATTCAAGTTGTAGGGAAAATGCCGATACGAACTCAATTTGTAAAAGCGAGTGGAACTTCTCTCCGCATTCAGTGCAAACTCAGTCAAGCGTCACACCGCCAATAGAATTTTGGTCAGCCGTTTTTGAGGACGGAGACGTGATCGTATTACCTAGCGTCCATGTTCCAGACTTTCGAATGACATTTTGCTCACGTGTTTCGGATCCGGAACGGGGCAACTTCCACAGATCTCAACGCAGTACGGCAACCAACCCGACGGCTTCTTCGACTCAGTCACATGATGCAATATAGTAAACTTGCAAATCCCTAGATATCCAATTAGTATGTCTTTTCTACCAGATTTTTGCTATAGCAATTGGCTTTTTCGAGAAATCCCAAGGCCTTCAGCTGAACTTAGGCAACACACAGGAAGACACCCGGTTGTTCGTCGTACCTATGGAGAGATACTGAAAACGCTTCAAACGCATGGGTTGCCTAGAAATTTCTGAAGCGCATCCTTCGATCTCGAAAAGAGCGTAAATTCCCGTTTTACACAAACAATTTTAATGCTACCTCGTTCCTCGGGGTAGCAGGTAGGCCTATTTTAGGGTGCGATTAGATTAGGCACCAGCTTCAACACAACACAGTGAATCATCCACCGTCCAAATGAGGATTGACACAAACGAATCACACGACGTAGTACCGAAGGTCATTTCACTTCAAGTCGTTTCTGATTGGTGGATCTTAGCGTCGCGATCACGCTCTTGGGTGAACGGCCGGAAGCCCCTCCGAGTCCTAGACGCCTTTCTCACGCGTTTTAACACCGCTGGTGACGTCATCAATGACGTCATCTGTCCTACGTCCCTTGCCGTCCTCCCAAGAACGGGTAGCCCAAACTTTTCAATATCTATTTCAGGCATTCGGGCACAAAAGTTTGACTTTTCGTTTTCCTACTTCCTCATCCAGAGGGATTGTTCTGGTTGCCTTTCAGCTACAAATCTCGAATATTTGACATAATCACTTCAGCTGATAAGAGGATGCGTTGGGGTGATATGCATCATATCCATTTAATTTCGAAGTAATCTGGTTTCAAATCTGACGTCTTCAGGAACAAGAATGGGTATACAAATATATTAGTTTAATATAGAAGTTCAACGACACACTGACACCCAATACCTGAAATATCACAGATTGGTCTCGCCCTTCATCGGGTCCCGATCGACTGAAACTGGGCGTCCAACCTCTGCAGGACGTAATGGTAGAAGTCGTACTCCGACGTGAGGTTCTTGGCCAGGATGTCCCGGATCTCGGCCACGCTCCGTGGGCGGTCCCGATTCCAGTTCCAGTGGGGTTCTGGGTCGAGACGGGGCAAGAAAGAAATGGGAAATGTCAGTTTTGACAGGGTGAAGCTATCAAATCTCTCGATCGAGCCTTCTATCGATATCGAAGCAAGGAATTACGATCACAATTTCTTCGCAGAAAAATAAAATAATTCCAATGCAACACGTAGCATTACGAAAAGGAACAACACACCTGTATACAGTGACACAGGACAGCGGATGGAGGGGCTTTAAGAAGCTTTTTTTTTCACATTGGTGTTCAAAACCTACTGTTCATCGAAATTAATAAACGTATTAGTCAGAATCACTTGGTTCAAATAAAATTATGAGAAATGGTCTCACGATTAAGCTCGTCGAAATACATCTCCCGGACCCCCTTGAAGAACTGCGGGAGCCTGTCCTCGAGCACCTCCAGCGTCTTGTTCAGCTCTTCCAGCGCCCCCACGACAGCGAACTTCTCCACGTTCCTCTTCGCCTCGCTCAGTGCCCAGCCGTCGTTCAGCCTCCTGGTCCGT
This sequence comes from Darwinula stevensoni, assembly GCA_905338385.1. Lineage (NCBI taxonomy): Eukaryota > Metazoa > Arthropoda > Ostracoda > Podocopida > Darwinulidae > Darwinula > Darwinula stevensoni. The sequence goes on from CAJPEV010001229.1 coordinate 27,411, forward strand.
TTCGAGCACGGGGGGAAAGGGGACGATTTTTCGTCATTGAGAAGTTTTGCTATGCTTTTCGATTGCTAGGTTTTCTTCAAGCGAAATTAAGTCAGAATACGTTAGTTTTCTACAACTAATTTTCACTTTTTTTTTTAAACGGCGAATTCATTTTGATGAACTCGTCTCGCAGACACGTCCTTTCGGCCCTTTCTCCGATTTCCGCCATCGGTTTTGATTGATAGGGGGACAATACCACTCTCCAAAGCAGGTCCTTCAACTTCCTGTTGCAGATCTGCGAGGCCACTCTCACCGTCGTCCCTAAATGGACTGGTCACACGACTGTCTCTTCCTCCTTTCACCCCTGACTGCATGAGTTCAGATCGTCGCACCGGATTCCCTCCTCTCGGTCGAGCGAGTGTTCAAAAGATTCGCGACGGTAGTGCCATGCTCTCATAGTTTCTTCTCTGCACTTGCTTGAAAACGTTGACTCTCATATGCCAATTTTCACATATTAACTAACAGGAAGAAAGAAAATACCTGGAGCACGGCCAGTGATGGAAGGAAATATTAAAGCAGAGAATTTTGACAAACAGAATTTTGTGCAGAACTTGTGCAAATCCTGGTCTCGTCTCTGAGTGCAGTGGCGGATTCCGGGGTGGGGGAAGACTGTTACCCCTACGGCAAGGTTCATTTTCTATTTTTTTTTTTACATTTGCAAAGTACCTTCATTAATTTTTATTGGGGTCTGTGAAATAGATATTCAAGTTTTTACCCCAGACGAAAAATGAAAAAGGCGATAGGACAATGTGTGGTGATAGGTGGGGGAGGGGGGGTTAAAGAGACACGGAACTGCCTTATGAAAATTTCTGCATCCGCCAGTTTGCGAGGTCCGCCCGATGCATTTTCTAAGTAATTCTTCCTTCAGAGGACAACACTACCATTATTCAGCCGTCATGAGTGCTTTCAAATTTTATGTTTAGTGAGGCGAACACATTTTCACCTGCATATTAATGCTACTGGGAGGGAAACGATCAAGTCACTCTTCTCGGTTTTCACGGTCTTCCTCACGGTTTAACTGAGAAGAGCCCTTTTCCTCGAAGCCTTCGTTTCCTCTTTATTTCAGCGTCTTCTGTTTACTGAATTCCCTGCGAATAAGAGCCTTTCATAACGTGTTCGCGGGTCTTCTAAATGTAGATCGGTAACAACAGTCTTTCCTTGGACTTGATCTAAACCATCTGATACTCCCACAGACTACCATGAAGATTCGTGGACATTCTTGCGACGAAGTACGTTCGTTCCATTTGCAGTCGCAGAAAACCAAGCACGACCGTAAAAGTATGAGGGAGAGTCCCCCTCCGCGTCCCTTCATCCCCACCCCCATAATAATTACATGCGCGCAAGCTGGTGGTGGGAACTGCTCGTAACGGAACTCCTCTGAGGACTTGTATGGCCAGTATATTTACTTGTGGCAAGTGGAAACGCCATATTGCAACATGGCATAAGATGTATGCATCTCAAGTCACAAAGCATATATTAGAATGCTACTTGACTTAGCATGCGATTCTCATGTCCTGAAGTACTGCTTTCATTTTCCGCGACTCCTTTTAAGACTGCTTTGCACCGAACGGCTTCGGACTCCCATATACTGAAATCCTTGCAAAATGTGGACAGTAGGACTGGATTTGGAGTGAAATTTTAAGTACTTGACCTTGAAAGCATAGAAAACGTAGAGCTCCCACTCCAAGGTACATCTCTTTGCCGAGCAACTGTCAGTTGATGCTTCACCGGCACCAAAGTCTAAAAATCGTCTCATCACGCCCGCACAGACATAACCTGGGAATTCAGGGTGCTGCGGCCCACCCTCTGCCACGAACACACCAGCGTGCCATCCGATCTTCCGCCGCGAAAGCTTCCAGGTGCGACAAGCGAAGAACCCCGTCCATATCCCAGCGTGCGGCACAGCCAGGGACTCTAATCGCGACCGACTCGGCACTCATCCCGCACCCAATGCGGCTCGCGTTGAAACGGAAACCGCGGGATCATCCCGACTCAAGAGAATGGACTCCGGGGAGGGCTCGCTTCTCTTCCAGGAGGGGAGGGGATGGGTTAACTCGAGTCTCTTTCGGCGTTTGAGGGCCATTGCTCCAAGTCGCCAACACTGGAAACGGCTCATCCAGCATAAGCTGAGATAAGAAAGGATATTATGCCCTTGCATAATCAGTCTGAGGATGCGTGACGGCGTTAATTATCGCATGTCACACATTATAGGTCGAATGAGGAAACGCTTTCGGAGTAGCTTTTCCTCTTGGCCAATCTAATCTCTTTGTGGGAGAGGAAAATTAAAAACCATACACAGAAAATGAACCAAATAAAATTCGGAAAATCCTAGAGTCGTATAGAACTTCAGCCAGGTGAATCGATAAGGTTCTCGAACTTCGCTTATCGCTTCGCTTCAATAGTTTTCGAGAGCAGTTTAGCATTCAGTAATACGCCGAGTGATTAGAAGATATGGTCCTTCTATCTTTAACATTCATATTCTAATGGATTCCAGCAATGCGAAAGAAATAAGGCACTAACGGGCGTTTTCTACGTGAATAAATGGTGCAGGCAACAAATGGCATGTCTCAAATACGATGATGATGCTAAATTTACTCCATAATTCCAGGAAACGGGACATTAAGAGAAAGGTGTGAACATTAGCAAGAAGCTATTAGGGGTTCGAAATAGCCAATAAAGTGGTCGACGTACGAAACCCTTTGACATACCGTGCACAAAACATTAAGAATCGTGTGGGATTACACAAAAAGCAAGGAAATACGTATTCCAGGTGAGAAAAGGCTGGCCGCGCCACGATGATGGAAAATACAGGGTGAGCCAAAAAAAAAAAAAAACAAAGCTATAATTTTTGTTGTCAATCTGATTGTATGGGGTCGATTCTGATGACATTTGGTATACACATAGGGTGACTCAATTAGGGTTTGTGTGCCAATTTTCAAACAAAAATTCCAAAAACTAAGAGACTGGCATTTAATTTACTTTTCATCACCAAAAAAAATTAAGTGTTCATTTTTTCTTTCAGCTAAAAAATTCTCAAAGCTGACGAAAACAAACAAGCAAACTAACAGAACAAAAACAGATGCCCAAATGCCAAACACAAAAAAAACCACAAATTGGTTTAGGGGCGTTCATTTTAACTGAAAAGGTGCCCAATGTGCCCATTCTGTTGAACGCAAGCCTCTAGTCTGGGGCACCACGGATGAATGGCTCGGTCAATAAACCTTTGTGGCAGTGCCTCCCAATCTTCCTTTGTAACATCATGCAGGGATAGAAGGTCAATGAATTCAGACCTCCCTTTCATTCCAGCCTCAAGTTTATATCGATCTTTTCGACAGCACATTTTGTCGTTGGTTATCAGAAAATAATTACAACTCCTATGATTTTAAAGCCAGATAGCTGAAATTTGGTATACAAACTCCAATTGTGTCACCCTATGAGCCAACCAAATTTAATATAAATCGGCAGCCTACAAAGAGATTGACAACTCACCAAAAATGATAGCTTTGTTTTTTTTTGGCCCACCCTGTAGGACTACTCGACTCGGCCGACTTGGCTCGACTGGGCTCACATGCACTGAGGATCCTGGCCGCAGAAGTAGGGGATGGTGAGGTCGTAGGGGAGGCCGGGGATAAAGCGGCACTCGGGGTCGCTGGCGTTCAGGCAGGCCCAGAAGAGTTCTGCCTCGGCGGTTCGCTTGTCTTCCAGCGTTCTCTTCGCCGTCCCGGAACTCGGCGTCGCTCGCATGTAGTAGAATCTGCAAGATTACGATTGGCTCAGAAAGGCTGGAGGCCAAATGAAGATAGGATTTGAGGGGGGGGGGGGGGGAGGGATTGCCAAGGAAATCACTTTTCATTTTGCTCTTCCGAAGACTAAGAATCCGTTTTCTTTCCCGCTTCGCTTATGCGCGGAAGCTGGAAGGTTGGTCTCTTTGAGGAACGTTTGTTCCGAAAAATCTCGACAATTATGGAAAGTTTTAAGATTATATTTGGCGAAGTGATAGGACATGTAAAGAGGAAATAATAATGCACATTAAAACTAAATTACAGATGGATCAAGTTAAAACCACTGATAAGTTGGTTTATTTACGTCATCTGCAGTTCCGAAAATTGTGAATTTGTGCGGCAAAACTTGGCATAGACGTAGGTCTCCGTGGGAATATAAATAAGCGTTTTCACAAGAATATGTTTAATGATAAGGCCATAATAAATGCTAAAGTGAGAACGAAACCCAGATCGCCCAGCCACCTCAAAGTGTGCGAATGCCTCATTTTCCTTCAAACTTCGTTCTCTTGCATCTCTGAGGGGTGCCAGCCTCCCCTTGCCCCCCCCCCCCACTCCCCTCCCACGACCTTGCCCCCGTTCCTGGCACGATCACGTATTCTAGCCTCCATAAATGGAAGACATGAGCGAGCGGGGCATACCTGGAGACGATCTTATCCACGGGGTCCCTCACGATGCTCACGTACTCCATAGCCGCAGACGAAAGGTTCGCGTTCTCCCTCAGATCCATGAAATACACGTGCCGGTCGAACGAGACGAAGGGAACCTCGCGCCTCTCCAAGGAATGCCTCACCCCGTCCACCAAAACCGCCTTCCAAACGGAAGCCAAACGTCAGGAAAGCACTCAGATCTCCTTAACGCTCTAACGGTCCACCACTTTAATCCGCGAACCCTAATTTAAATTTCACATTTCACCTTTTTCACCTTTCACATGTAACGCAAGATGTATAGAGTCGAAAATTCTCCACATTTTAAGCGAGTTCAACAAGTGCATATTTAAATCTGTAAACACATAAAAAAGTGAATTGTAACTATCCCCAAGAGCTGAAAAACATCTAAATGTAAGTATCTAAATATCTAAAATATGATATAATTTTGAACTGTTTCCTAATCCACGAAAAAAAAATTATTTTCGCAATTATTTCCATGCCAATTAAAGGATTAAGAAAATTGGTTACGTTGGGAACTGCTCGGCATATTATTATTGATATGATTAATCAATAAAAATAATCAATTTAAATAATGAATTTAAAATATATATATTTACAGCGAGGACGCGCAAATATTTATACATTTAAAACAACTCAAAAAATATAAATGAACCGGCCGACGTCGGACTCGATGCCACTCCTGCATTTAAGCCATGAAATTTCACTCAAGCGGCAGAATGATCCGAGTCGAATTGATTTTTCCGCCCACGTTCGCGGAACGACGAGAGCCGAATCGCGAGGCGTGTCGCCCCATTCACCTGTCGCCTGTAATTCCGAAATAAAGCCAGGTGACGCTTCTCCTTTCCACTTTCTCGCGTAGAAAGGGAAAGACGCAGGCTTTCGTCGAAGCAGCCCGCGGGCCTACCTGTTGGGCAGAGTCTAATTTCCGTAGATGGGAACCGGGGAGTCGAACGTGCTGGAAGCCGTTCGCGCCCTGCAGCCACTGAAGAAGAAGAACCACCAGTTCACTACCCGTTTTGGGGACTCGGAAGAAGAAGAGCGCGGACGAGGGCTCCGGTTCGCGTCGGCGGGAGCGCGAACCGCCGAAGGCGTAGAGGAGAAGGAAGACGATGAGGACGGGGAGGGTCTTGAGGACACGGGAACGGAATCCGCTCATCGTAGGGAAGATCGCACGGAAGAGAACGGAGGGGGACGGAGGGGGAGGGCCTCCACGATAGGGGCACCGAGTCCGTTCATGCCGAGCGAGAACGCACGGAAGAGGATGCGGGCGAGAGTGAGGCGAGTCCGTACGCGGGCGGAACACTTTCACGGCGTTCTGACCCACTTCGGAGGCTTCGGGGCTTTTTTTTTCTTTTTTGCTCCTCGCGTTCCTCTTCGCGGTGGGTATATTGGGCTTAACGATCGGGACAGATCCCGTGCTCACTCGAGGATGTCCACGCGGCAACGAAAGAGAGAGAGAGAGAGAGAGAGAGAGTCGTCTGCTTCGTTTCCCGCCTCCCTCCCGCTGGAGAGCGCGGCGCCCGCTTCGTTCTCGTCTCATTCCCACCCCGGCGCGTGGTCCAAGAGCATCTTCGCCCGGCATGCGGTCGTCGGGATCGTCGCTGTGATTCATGAGGTTTCCATGGAGTCCAGGTGAGGCTATTTTCGGGGTGGTGCTCCTCGTCGCCTTCTAAGCCCTTTTTAACCTTTTAATGCACGATTTTTTTTCGGCCAAAAAATTTGTAGGTTGCACTCACGTCCTAGAATATGGGTCTAGTGGAAAAAATTTTTTACATCAAATTTGTAAGCAGTAGGCCCGAAAATGTTATTGTTGCTCATTTGCTACCAACAGCATTTTTAACTAACCCATGCTTCATGGATGCTAGAGAGTTCAGTCGGTCCGTCAACATTCATACATACCTCAACACAAAAGAAAATGTAAAAATACAGATGAGCCTGGACTCTGGATCAGCGTAAAGTTTAAGAAAATAACATCAAAAACGTCAATCTGCCATACGACGAAGACAGATTGGTTTTTATTTGCTTGCCACCAGAAGTGTATGGCACCTAGCGACCGCACAGTTGCTAGGTATAAAGACCGGACTGTTGCGCATCTGCTACGTCATGCATTAAAGGGTTCATTTCGGGTGGTGGCTTTTCCAAACGGTAGAAATAAAAACGAACGTAAACGCGGCCGGGCACTAATGTAAAAAATGTTTCTTCGTTTCATCGGAAATTCATTCGCTCTCTTCGCTGTGCACCTCAATCGATGGCGAACGAATCCCGTTGAATCGTCCCATCATCGCAAGTCTGGCAAATGAATAAACATGGCAATTCGAACGTTTTCAGAAATGCAAATCCACTTTCTTTCTCTCTCTCTCGTCAGAAAAATAATATATATTTTTTTTTTCTGACGAGAGAAAAAACTCCAAGATTAAAGTTTTTACCTCGAAGTTCCGTCTTTGGAGACCCCCGTGCAAACTTGAATGCTCCTCAAACTTCATTCTCAAATCCGTTAACGGGAAAAATGTTGCTCCAAATAAATCCGTCAAAATAGCTTAGTTGTCAATTAGCCAGACTCGTGAGGATAAATGGAGTCATAAAATAAACGCCACGTCGTTTTCGATGAGAGGATGACAACTTCGCGTTCACGACCGATAATGTAAGTCCAACTAAAATCGGATAAGCGATCAGGGAAAGCATTAGAAGAGTTGGAATGAGGATGAGATTTTTGTTAATGCCCCTGTTGGAGCTTGTCAATGCCCCTGTTGGAGCCATACGGTATCACAGGCGGATCATTCAATCTCAAGTGCGCCAGCGGCCGGTTCTCGATTGTTTCGGAATGCGATGAAATCTGGTACGCAATCTGAGAATCAGCGAACAGCCGGAATCGATTCCTTAGCTAAAGGAAAGGGGAATGAAAATACGCCAGCACGTTTAATTGATATTTACACTCTGAAGGAGATTTGTAAAAAAATAAAATAAAATAAGATTTCAGGTATGAAAAAGATTGATTTCCCGGTTTTCGGCACCGGAATCGTGAGATCTCTGCCGAATTTTTGGTGGAACGAGTCTAGGCATTCATGAACCTAAAATTAAGGGATTTTGAGGTGTTGTGGTTCCAACATACTTTTTTTTTAATTGGAAAATTTTTTAATTATGGCGAATGGTTAGAAGTTGTGCCAACGAGGTTAACAACTGGAAAATTGAAACGCTAACAGCAGGGAGTCTCGCAGCCTTACGATGTTCGTGTTCATGTTCATGTCCCATGTTCACGTTCATTTGATGATTAACCTGTCTTGCCATTGTTAGTTGCATGTGCAAAGCTCTTTCTCCCATATAAAACGACAGGGGATTTTTTTTTTACTAATCGCATTCGTTGCAACTTTGGCGCGATGGGAAGGGAATCCACGATCTGATGGGAATCCACGATCTGATGGGCCATCAGATCGTGGATTCCCTTCACTCATTTCTATTGTACTGTAGGTCTGTTTTCCCTCATTAAGAAGAGAGGCTTTTTTTTAAAATCACGAATAACACGTAGAAGTGTGTCAAGCGATACCATTGGTGTCGACCGGTTTCCGCTGGATCGCTTTTCACTTCCTCGTTCTTTCCCACTCGATCACAAAACGCGTTTTTTGCGTCCCTTCCTGGAATCGTCGTCGATCCTTTCGACCGTTGAAGCACGGCAACCTTTCCTCGCATTTGTGACGATTCCATGCTTTTCTCCATTCGCCGAGCACCGCATCCGACACGAACTCGAAGAATCCGACACGCCTCTCGAAGAGGCGAGTCGTCACGCACGACTCGCCTCTTCGCATCGGATCACGCCGTGCAAGGCACGTGGTCGATCGTGACAATGTGGTGATCGCGGCGTGAGGTCGATCGCGGCACGAGGTCGATCGCGGCGTGTGGACCCCACCGAAACAATTAAAACCGATCGTGCCGGTCGCGTGCGAGTACGAGTCGTGAGATTCGCGAAACGCCTTGTAAAGCTTCCGCTCGGAATCCTATTCTACGTCGCATTTTCACAATAATCGCGGCAGGATGAATAACATTCCAATGCTGAGAACCTCAGCTGAAAAATAAAGGCCAATTTTTTTTTTTAAGGGGGGTTTGAACTCTCTGAGACCCAAAAACTTTGCTTCCATGCACATTTTGTAATCCAATTTTCGCGCAATTCGGGTTTCCAAAGCAACCAGGAGAGTCAACAATGATGTCGATTGAAGTATTATGCATGTGGATTTTATGCATGTCATTTTGTGGAGCCTAAGGGAATTTAGGATCTCCCTCGTGGGACACTGAATTTCGTTAAAACAACAGGTTTTTCTGTAATCGTCTGGAAATGGAATCGCATCGCTTCCCTCTAGCGATATACCAAATTCGCCCAGTCTTGTTGCAGTTACTTCCATCATTTTATATCCTCCTTGGAAGCGGAATCGTGTAAACATCCGAGGGAAAAGGAATCTCATTCAAAATAAATGAGCGACCCTCTAGCACTCGCGGATGATCCTGCACTAACGTAGCTCTTTTGAGTTCTTTAAAGCGTTGAGGGGACTCGCGACGGCACGAGGCACGTGGACGCCCTGCCGGACGCGGATTCGACCCTTGCCGGACGCCCGGATTCGCGGGTCGAATCCGCGTTCGGAGAACGGAAAGGAGATCGCAAACGAAAGTGGGCGGGGCTGGATATCCCGTTTCCGCACACAGAAGGGCATTCGGTCTTTCTGTTTCCGACCGGCGGGCCGGATTCCGCGAGCTCTGCTGACGCCAGCGGCAGGAATGACTATTTTTGAGTCGGGAAGATTCATAGACTCCCCCGTTTTTGTGTCGACGTTCACTCGACTCCGGGACGATACAAGTCGAATCCCGGGTTTACCGAAATTCAGCATCCATGGGAAAATTCGAAATTCCTCGAGATTCCACGAGACCCCCCGATACGTGCATCAAGATGGCCACGTGCCACGAAGGGACTCGGGAAGCTCACGTGCATTTTTCACGGCTGAAAAAACGCATCGATCTGAAAACGGAAATCGAAGGGCCGACGTCGCCACCGTCGCGCTGCAGTGGCTCTGACCTTTCGATATATATCTCCTCTGGTCCTCGACCTTCGTTCCGGACGATGTTCTTTTCCGCTTCGGCGTTCCGATCGGCCAAAATCCTTCATACGTAAATATGGCAGAGCAATGCGATACCGACGATCATCACGAAAAAAATTCACATTGAGTGCGATCGTAAACAGATCGTAAACGAATCGTAAACAGACCGCAAATGGAATTACTTGAAGGCAATACACGAGTTCCGGTCGGATTCGTCGTCTTTGCTTCGTGGACATAGTCACCCACCATTAACGCCACGATTCGCCATTGTAAGTCGGAGGCAGGGAGCACTAAGTCACGGGAATGGTTGTTATAATATAGATATAAACAAAAAAATCGCGTCTACGCATAAACTAGCGAAGCTGGCTGGAAGGCGAGGGGACGCGAGGGGACGCGAGAGGTCACGTCGAATCCAGGAGAGAATTGAGTGTTTCGCGAGAGGTTGTGCATCGTCGTGCATTCTGTTGCCGTATCCGGAGTTCACTGTATTTGCGGTCAGCGTTTCTTAAGTACCGGGGCATAAAGTCATCGGAAGAAACCTTGCCTTTTTAATTCTTACGTAGAAATAAAAATACCAGAACTCGGCAATTTTCTAAAGCTCACTTGAAAGGTGAAATTTTCCCCCCTAGATAACAGTTTGTTGCATCAGTATAACCATAGATACAACGGTGTCTCCCATGAAGGAAATTTCACGAAAGAGACTCGAGGAGAATGGATTGTAGGTAGGTTGACAAAAGAGGAGGGGGATCGGGGTGCGACCATGGGGATAGTAGCTTTTCTTTTCACTTGCCTCTACGTTTAAGTTTAATGCCTCTCTTGGTCCCCAATTTCGATAAATCGGTTCGTCGAGTCGCAAACCCGAGACAAACCCGCGGAAAACCCGAAGCAAATCTCACTCGCGGTGCTAGTCGATGGGAAAGCCGCGATTAAGAGTTTTTCCCCGACCACGGTCGTCAGGCACCGGTCCGCCACACGTACCTCCCACCGTCTTCGTTCCTAGGACTCGTGTGCCTGTGGTTCTTCCAATGGGTCCTGCTCTCGTCCGGGGAGAACATCCTCCAGGCGGCCTGGAAGATCCTCAGGGACCCAAACGAGACGGTGTTCCGCCTGACCCGACCCCAAGACCGATTCCAAGTGGAACGACCCCACCTGCGCTGCACTTCCGCCGGCGAATGCTCCCCGGACGAGGGCGACCGCGCCCAGCTGCCCAACCTCCGGCTGCTCCTCGTCGACCTCTTCAACTCCCCCAGAAATCACCTCACGAATGACTCCCTGAAGGAGGAAGTGGCCCGGTCCATCCTCTCCCTCTTTCAGGAATTTGAGCTTCGGACCGGAATCCAGGAGTTCGACCCCGAGGATTTCCCGGATCCGGTGGTAAGTTCCTTCTCGAAACTAATAATTGCGTGATATTTTTTTTTTAGCCATTTTTGGCTTCCTTGGATCCTGACGGACACAATAGGCAGTTATATCGCCATTATATTTCAAGCAGTTCTCGTAAAAAAAAATATGAGGTTTTAAGAATGGCCGTAAATGCGTTGGAGAGAAATTAATTTTTTTTTGTTGAAACAATTTAGTTTTTTTTTTCATTGAAGTCCATGGGGAAACGAAGGCTCCTTGCACTAAGATGCACCTTAGGTTTCGATGGAAAAGTATGCATGCTTTTTCCAAGAATATGCCTTTTATTTTTCTCTCTAAGAAATGAGCTAGGAGCGCTCCAACATCTCCCACTTGAAGCACGGACCGAGGTCATCAATAGCGCTGTGAGCTGATAATAAAAACATTATTGGCTGATGGGAAAAGTGAACCAGAAGGTGGTTCGTGAGAAAAGGGCATTTGGATTGAAAGCGGCCCAGAACCGGCATTTCTTTCCCGCTGGGAAGGATGGATTGTCCCGTCATCCCCACTTTTCTGCCCCGTACGTGACGCATTCGCCACAGTTCACGTCATTTCCCCCCTGCACTCGGTGGCAGGGGAGCCGTTGAGGCATGCAGCGGTGCGTCCGCTCGTGCGTGACGGACGGATTGGGCTCTATGGGGTATTGGTATAACCGGACGGGACCTTTTTTGTCGAGAACTTCCGGGACAGTGAGGGTCAATTGAGTATGGGACAGTCGCTGCTTAATTGAGGGACACTAACTGACTTCCAGGAAAAAAGTGGCAGCGTCGGCTACCAGTGACATGCTTAAATCCTCGAGTCGGCAGCTTCTCACTGCTGTGGAAATTTTCTCTTATTTTGATTGGGATGAACATGATCCCCCCCTCCGTGAGCTCCCCCCTCCGAGAGTGTAATTATTGTGAAAGTGACTTCGTCTCACGTACATACTCGATTCGTGAAATAGAGATTTTCCCAGTCCCCCCCCCCCCATACTTCTGCTCCCTATGTGTCCCTGTTGTCTCCCTGCAGTAAAATTGTCTGAAAAGGGAGCGCGACTCGTACGCAAGAGGAGTCGGTTCAGACCGAACTCAATCCGATTGGCATAATAATAACGGCTCAACAACGGAATGGCAAAGATCAACGATCAACAAGCGGCAGGAAGCTTCCCCCATGTCGACAATATCTCAATTCCTATCGAACTTGCACTTTAAAAATGGTCGGATATTTTCAGCAGAAATCACGCTTTTTGCTATTACTCGAAAAAGCTTTGGAAGAATAAAAGTAAAAGTTGAAATATGGGATGTGAGAAGACTCACTAACGCTACTGGAACAAAGCTTTCTGCGTAAAGCATCACGTGAGAAAATAATACATGTGAGAAGTTCTCTGCTGTCAGATCGTAAGCGTGACGGGAAAATCACCACTCCACTTTTTTTAATGTTACTGTGGAAAAAAAAAAGAAGAGCATAGTCCAAATTCACCTACGTTTTGAGTCCTGGTCATCTTTAATAGAACGATAAGCGTTTTGTCCACCGACTAAAAAGCACATGAGTCTTAGATTTCCAAGGCAATCTTCAAGCTTTTAGGGAATCTTGGAACTTAGAGGGTATATTAGGGGCTTGAAGGAGATTTTGAAATGGCCCACATGGCGATTGGCGATTCTGAAGGGGAATGATTTATGAATAGTTGCAGGCGGCTCGGACGGGGAACCAGTTGGAACTGGAGACCCAAGGGAAGAACATCATCGGGGTGCTCCCGGGGATCAACTGGGGGACCAGGGAGGACGAGATCACCGTGGTGGGGGCGCATTACGACACGGTGCCCTTCACGAGGGGTCTGGACGATAATGGGTCTGGGGTCGCTGCGCTCATCGAGACGGCGAGGGTGAGTCTGGGGGTCACGGTCCTCGGTTTTCGGGTCGGGCTCGAATCACGGTTCTTTTTTATTTCCTGGTGATTACTTCTCTTTCCGTAGACTTATCAGTTATATCTGGTCGTTAATACCAGGGTCGTGGGAAACTGCATTTCTTGATTTTCGAATTTCGTAGTTTTCTAGGGAAAGTCCTATGAATGTACCATTGGACGGAGCAGAACATAGGACAGATATAAAAAAAAAATGAAAATATCGATACCCTTCCTTCATTGTAGAATCATGAAATTTCACATTTATATACAGGGTGTCTGAAAAGTCACTCCCTCTTTTAAAACTGCTATTACTCCTAAACTGAAGGAGATATTGTAACCGTTCTTTCACTGTTTTCAGCTTAATCATTACCATTTCTATTATAAGTGAATAATGGCTGAAAAATTAAGCATAGAAGAACGAGCGACTTAATTTAATAGGTCGTCGAGGGCCAACGGAATGGCCTGCTCGAAGTCCAGATTTAACGCCGTGCGAATATAAGTGAATAATGGCTGAAAAATTAAGCATAGAAGAACGAGCGACTTAATTTAATAGGTCGTCGAAGGCCAACGGAATGGCCTGCTCGAAGTCCAGATTTAATGCCGTGCGACTTCTTTCTGTGGGGCTGGGCGAAAAAATTAGTTTAAAAATCAAAACCAAGGACCAATGATGAACTTGAAAACAAAATTCATGATATTCTAGGCAATGCACCAGGTGACTTCTTGAGAAAATCTGTTGAAAATGTACAGGTAAGGTTACAGAAGTGCGAGGACAATGCTGGAGCCTACGTCGAATTTTAAATTTGTAATAAAGCTTTTCAATTTTGTTATAAAGTAAACAGTAAAAAAATAAGCTTCAATTCAGTTAAATAAATGTTTTAATATCTCCTTTGGTTTAGGAGCAATAACAATTTAAAAATAGGGAGTGACTTTTCAGACACCCTGTAGTTCTAAAATTATCATCATGCACTTTAGTTACTTACCTATTTTTAGGTTTTAAAGGGTAATAACTATGTGAGATGTCCTCTATAATGTTAAGAAATGTAATGTTATAGAAGTGTTTAGGCATAATGAGACTACATTGGCAGCACAAAAGTTTGATGAAGGAGAACTCATTGAGACATTTAAGATTAAGGTGGTCAATAATGAGGAATATAACTGGCTCTTGAACTTGGTGGAAACAGAAAGACAAGGTAAAATCAGTTAAATTTAGACAATCCTCATATCTGACATAAATAAAGAAATGATTATGTTTCTTGATTGTCAAAGTTGTTACTTATGCCTAGTCACTGATAGACTACATTAAGATATTGTGTTATAGTTTTTTTCTTCCTCTAACAGTTTCAATATAAGTTAAAGCAAGATACCTTTATATCCAATGGAAAAAAAAGGAGGAAAAGCCATATTGCTATAACTATTCAGCAATAGAATAGCATGCTCTCGCCATCATCTGATAGGCCTATGACAAGATTCAAAGAAGCTTGGGATATTCAGCATCCCACCAACATGCATTGAAGAAGGAGATTGGAAAGAGCTGTTCATGTATGCTCTTGATCATCAGCTTCCCCAAGCAAGACTAAAAGGCCTAGTCAGGATCATGGAGGGCTAAAATTGTAGACTTAAGGTCGCATTATAAATCATAGAGTGCAGCTGGAATTGAAATTTAAAAGGCAATTTCTGTTACCTACTCTATGTTTATGAACTTATGCCTACCCAGCACTTCAGCCAGTACAAAAGTCAGATTGCTTGTTAAAAAGACATGCTAAAACAATGTCTCAAAAGGCATCCCAATTAACCAACATCAACCAATGTTTAAATAAATTGCAAAAATACCCTATCTATACATGTATAACCAGATTCTATGAAATAACCAATCTGAGGAAGACTAATATAAAATCCTTATCAGCCAATCAGAACATCACTACTCTCTACCTACCATTTCTGGTTGGTCTGCATGCTGAAATTTTCCCTCCAAAAACAGAATGCTTCTCATAGAAATTTTCAGTTGGCAAACTTGAGCTTGATTTAGCTGAAACTCTGCAGATTCCTTCATCTAACCAATCTTGCAATTTTTTATAGTGAGGCATTTAAGACACAAAAACTTCCTCAACATCCGATTATTTTCGACTCACTCTGAGTTAAATTAGCCAAATAATAGCAAACAAGAAGATTGAAACATGAGATTCAGTGCTGGCAGCGAGCTGTGCCTGGCAGGCCATTTTGTTAGGGATGAGAAATATTTATTCTGAATGGTTAGATCATCAAAAAGGTAATGTCGGACGGTTGGAATCTGAGATAACCACCTTTACTTAGATTTCTTCTTTGCCTACCCTGTATGAACGCCAAGGCGGCAGGCACTACCTGTCCAGAATTAGGCTTAACTTTGACCCAAGATAAAGTTAGGCTTCCGGATTCCTTGGATAAGAAAGGCTATATCTTATAAGCTTCTCCGCACCTGTAATGCACTCTTTCAAGCTGAAAAAGAAAAGTAATAAATATTGATTGCGACCAGGTTTTTTTTTAAGGGAGATTTCGTAAATGAGGTATGTAAGCTACGACCACGTGGTGAGCATCACCTGGGAGGGGACATGCTTCAGACACTGCCGTAGATGATCACCATGCGCCTGACTTCTCATTTGTACCGAGAGTCCCGGCAGAATCCAATGTTAACTTCTCATTAAATTTATACCTTAACATTTTGTTTATCAATATTCCGTCTTTTCTAATCCTTCATTAGGAATGAGTCTATACGATACAGCACGAACTTCGACCCCAAAATTTTATTTAACTTTTGCCAAAAAAGCAATGGAATGTGATTTTCAAGCTCTTGTGAGGTAAGTTTGATTCTTCCTTGCACATATAAGCACCCCCGGCCTTCCACACCACCAGTGGCGGAAACAGAAATTTTTCATAGGTGGGGGGGGGGGGGGTTCACAAGTTCCTACCACCTATCGCCTTTTTCATTTTTCTTCTGTGGTAAAAACTTGGATACCTATTTCACAGGCCCCAATAACATTAATGTAGATACTTTTTAAAATAAAATTTAAAAAATAGAATGCGAACCTTCCCAAGTAGCATGTTGGTGGTGGGCTACCATTACGTTTGAGGAAGAGAGCTGGTGGCCCACCGCCTTTACTAGGTTGTGGGCCACCAAGTACATGTCCCACTTGCCAGTGCTGATCAACCAGAGGGCCAGCACATTACGAGTTAGCACAGTTATGTTGTACCACAAGCTGGGAAGGGACCTAATGCCCCCCCTGCATGCCTGATTCACGTCTATAACTTAGGGCTCTCGCTTATTACGAAGTTTCCAAGAGTACCAAAATGACCATCTGCCCTCCTTTTCCTAATTCATCACTGAATCCAGAGAGAGTGAGTAGATACCATATGGTTTACCATATCGTACCATCTGTAGAATGTTCATACAATCTTGGGGAAGGAAAGCATTCAACCCGTTCCTAGTCCCGTTCACTTCTATATTCCCATGCTTAACTTTAGCATTTAATAATTCTCCGGATCTATTACTGCAATCAAAACATCGTAATTCCATTCTTTCCTCATATCTGTTTATAAATTGCACAATAAGAAGAGAAAAGAGGAGGAAGAAACACTTTTGCTAAATCAGGAAGGCAGGTACTTCATTAGTATGTTATTACAGTGCTTCTCAACCGGTGTGCCGCGGTATTTCCGGAATTATAGGAAAGGAAAGAAAATCGCTGTTTTATGATTCTCTAGTCTAATCACCGGCAAAAGACTTCCTCAGCGTGCAACCGGCGATGAAATATTCCGCGTTACGGATTACCTGAAAAGCAACATAGCAAAAACTGCACAACTACACAAAACTACACCGATGGAGCAGCTGCAATGACAGGAAATGTCAAAGGGTTTGTGCCAAATGTGCAAAATCAAAACGCAAATGAAATTGCACACATTACACACTCCATCGCGAAGCTCTCATGGCAAACAGCCTGCCGGATGAGCTGAAGTCAGTTTTGGCTGAACCTGTAAAAATCGTCAACTTTATCAAATCAAGACCTCTTAAGCCTCGCCTTTTCTCCGTATTTTGTGAGAAGATGGGGGCAGATCCCTACTTTTTCACACAGAGGTTCTCTGGCTTTCGCGAGGCAAGGTCTTGCGAATAATTTTTGAGCTTAGGGACGAGGTAGAACAGTTTCTAACGTTGCACCACAAATCGCAGCATGCTAGTTTGTTACAAGACTTACTGACTTGAAAAACTAGAATACGTGGCTGACATCTTTGAGCTTAACAAATTGAATTGAGGAATTCAAGGACGCGGTGAGAACGTGCTTACATAGATGGACAAGCTAAATGCGTTCAAATCAAAAACTTCAGCTGTATAGAGAAGAAATAAGACAACATTGGACATGTTCAAACGGACCAGTTACGCACATCCTAAAAAAGAAGCTGCTGGATGTGGTGGCAGAACATTTGGGCATGCTTCACAGTACGAAGGAGCAGTATGACTGGGTTCGCAATCCATTCGCTTCATCCGCGGAGGAATCAATCTAGGAGCTTTCTCTGAAGGCGCGAGAGGAATTTCTAAGCCTCAGGAGCAACCGCACTCTCAAACTCAAGTTCAGCGAAGTGCCACTGGACGCATTTTGGCTGCAAGTGAAAAATGAGCCTGGATGAGGATCTTTGTGTAGCTCTTTCCAGCATAGAGCCGAACATTAACAGGTTGACCGCCACGAGGCGCACCGGTGCGCCTCACTGAATGGGAAAATCAATAGGCCAGCATTTTCGTGGCGGTCAACGTGTTAAACGCCCCTGTTCCTCAAGATAGGTGCAAGTGTCTCACTAGTGTGAAATGAAAGTTCGGGCCTTCAGTTTCACACTTGATTGATTCAGGAAACTGTTTTAAATGAATCATTTGATTGCCCTTTAATCCTTAATGACATATTTGAGAACAGGGTTTTGAAAAGGAATAAGTTCATAATCTCCTTTATAGGCTGGATGTAATAAGTGTCTTTCATAATAAAACTTCAATTTAATGTGTTTGAAATAATTCATAAACCAATTGAAATATTTAAATGATTTTAAATGCACTACGTTAGTCATAATTTGTTCTATCAATGTGGAAAAGGTAATTTCTTTTCTCTTACTTTCATTGACAAGTGGGTGATGAGAATATTCTACACAATGACGTTGCGAAATTTGGGTTGGTGTGCCGCGAAGATCGAGCAAACTTGAAAGTGTGCCGTGACATGAAAAAGGTTGAGAAGCACTGTGTTAGTATGTTACAGGGAACAAGGGTATAATGTAGTGGAGACTCTTGGTACTGCATCTTGGTACTTGGTACTGCATCTCGGGGAATGCCAGCAACATTATGAGAAGGGAGCTGGTGACCCTTCACCTACACTAGGTAGCGGGCCAGCAACTGCATATTCCACTTCCCGCCAAGTTTCGACCCCGGCAGAAATCCGCCAGTATAGGGCCTGGGCCGCTTATGGCCCACTACTTTTGTGCTACTTGGGTGGCCATAGGGGGGGAAGGGGGGGAACTCCCCCTCGCTATGTGAAGGTTCTTGACGACTGAATCCTGAGGTAATAGGTTTTTTTGTTTGGAAAACATGTTTCACCCTACACTTCTCTATTCCCACACTTAACCTCAACCAGGATCGGACTGACCTACCAGGACTCCGGGAAATTTCGCCGGGCGCCCCCCCCCCCCCCCACCCCCCCATTGAAAGCGTCTCGCAACACTGTCTCGAAGAGCCATGGCATTCTTTGATGCAGGTCTATCTGAGCTTCCCAAGTCGGCATCATCAGCGGCGGAAGCATCTTCCGACTCAATGTCGGGGTATGGAACTCCAGTTCTGCATATGTTATGGAATATCGCACAAACCACAACTATTTTTGCATAATCTCTCTGATGCAACTTGCAAAGATCCGCATGACTTGGGCAGACACCTGAATTTCGACTTCCAACCCCCAAAACAGCGTTCAATGAAGCATCTAGTCTGCTTGAAAGCTTTGTTGTACTTTCTCTCGGAAGGAAAAGGAGAATCTTTCATTATGGGGTCAACAAGCACATTTGAAGATCACAAGTGGACACCCAAGCAGACATCCGTTCTCAAAATCCCCATTTTCAAATCGCACTTTGAGATCACACGCATTCTAGATGAAGCTGTCATGTTTACTTCCTGACCATTTGGCAACAATGTCTGTGAAAATACGATCAGAGTTGCAGAGATGCCTTGAACGTTTATCGTATGAAATAATTTTTTGTTCACATAAACATCCTCATCAGCAGATGGAGCCTTGATGAAAATTTGGCTTCCATCAGTTACACCAGGGACATTTGGGAACTGCGATGGCGACGAATCCTTGTTTTATGGCATTCAGTTTCCTGGGTTCTTCGGGAAAATAAACAAAATCATTCACTCTTCGACATGGAGCTTCTGATACTTCCTTGATACTGTCATCCTTGTCACACCAATGGGGTCGCCAGCTTCACGAATAAATTCTCCTTTGGCATAATATCTCAGAGAGCAGTGATGACTTGAAGACTGACAAAAAGAGATTGCGTTCTACGATTGGGTCTTCCTAGCTCGTCCAGCAATTTATACAGGCGCAGGATTTCACTTCGAGGCAATCGATATCTGTCTATCAATTCTTTGTTGTCATATATTTCGAGTAGGTTTGTTCTGTCCCAGCATTTTTTCCTTTTTCGATCTTCGAAGAAGGCACCGATTCCCGGAAGTGAAAATATTTTTGCGCCTGCTGAAGATGATGATATCGATGACCCAATACCTTAATTGGATTTGGCCTCAGCCAGTCGCAGAGCAAACCGTCCAAGAGACGTCAGGAAGAGCAAGGGAACGAGAAGCCAAGCATTTGCTGAATATAATCTTGTCCTCTTGACACTGGTGGAGACTGAGGAGAAGAGGAAAAAGCTGGAGACCGAGAGGTTAGCAATCAAGAGGGAACTCCTTGCGAAAAAAAGAGAGGTTGAAAATTGAACGAGAGATTGAACATTCAAAGGAGCAAATACAATCAGAAATTGGGTTCCACATTTGGCGGTGAAACATTTCACAATGATGAACCTAAGATAGTTATGCTGCTCTTGATGAATCTGCCTTGTGCCGATTTTGTTAAATATTTCTTGAGATAAAATTACTAGTCGATAACTTGTTGCTTCCATTTAAAACCGCTATTCAGTCATATACGAGTCATGTTCCTTCGTCCCGTGTGTCTTTGTGTTCGTGCTTTATATTGAAAATGCCGTGATCGGGGAATAACGATGAAGTAACCTAAGCCATCGTCAATTTTGGACACGGATATCGTTTTTCTGCTGATTCAACGAGCGCTCCAGAATATGTTTTACAGTATTTTGAAGAATTTCACTGAAATAAATTAAGATTTTTGTAGGTACAATTTTTCTCCATTTCAATTCATTCAGAAGACTAGGTACAAAACTCAAGTTCAGTCTTTATAATGCAATGAACGATTTCACAAAGGCAAGGATGATGAAATCAGCGCTATTACCTCTCTACACTGTTTCCGGATTGAATTCGTATCCCCTACAGGAGCGCTTCCATCGATTGCAGGTAGTGACACCTTTCA
This sequence comes from Darwinula stevensoni, assembly GCA_905338385.1. Lineage (NCBI taxonomy): Eukaryota > Metazoa > Arthropoda > Ostracoda > Podocopida > Darwinulidae > Darwinula > Darwinula stevensoni. Next base: position 47,837 of record CAJPEV010001229.1, read on the forward strand.
CGTGGGTAGTTTTATCTATCACCTGCTGAAGCGGAACCTCTGGAAATGTGTTTTCTCCATTCTCCACTATAGGGGGGTGGTACGAATTCAATCCGGAAACAGTGTATTAGTGGTCCCGACCTATAGTAGGATTCGATTAAAATTTTCCTCTATTAGGAGGCAAAAAGCCGTTCTAGTTATGCTAGTAAATTCCTATTAGATACCTAATGAACACAACTCTTAAATCTCAGCTGTGTCACTGCTGAGATTAAAGTGTCCAGGCGAGAAAATAGCGATATGTATGTAATCCTACTGTCCCGCAGCTGGGATGCAACAGCATCTCATCAGCTGCCATAAAACTGGTTATTTCAAGCAAGGATTCAGCTGGGAAGGAGCCGAGACAAGTCAGCTGAGGAAGCTCAGTAATGTCCCAAGTGTTTTCCTGCTGTGAACATCCAGCAGTAATAAAGGCGATTATTGCGTTTTGAAGTGCAGCTGTTATTCAACAGGTTGCATACAACTGGGGTGTCTCTGTTGTGAGGCAACTGCATTCCAACTGGGGAAGACCAAGTTGGTCTGCGTGGGTACGTCATAGGGCGAATTCTACTAGATGCCACTAGATGTCGCTTCGGGTCTCGCTTTTCGCCAAGTACACAAAAGTTCACTTCCCTCTTTCCATGGAATCATCCCTCACAAGAGTGTTTAGTACCTCACTAAATGTCATTTCTAGTTTCATTATAGCAATAAAAAAAATCGGACATTTAATCATTTATTATCCCCATATTCGAGACAGAATCATGGAGCCCAGGTGATAAACAAGCTCATATTCCCGATGAGAACCGCTTGCATCCTTAGATACATACAACCAATACAGAGAATTTTAACTCAATCAATCATGGCATCAATAATGGCTTTAACCTTAGTGTCTTTATCTCTGGAGGGACAAGTAAAGGGATTTCCTAGGTAGCACTCTCTACGGGGAGGAAGTTGGGAAAGAGCTGAGTGTGTACCTTTAGGATAAGAGGAGGAAATTAGTGGAGTCTCAACTGGGAATGTCTTGCAGCAGAGAAAATAGAAGAGAAGAACTGCTTTAGCTCAGCTGTGATCCAGCTGTGCTGGAAGCATATGCTCTGTTGCATTGCAGCAGGGCAGGTCAACTTCCAGCATAGCTGAGCTACAGCAGTTCTTCTCTTCTATTTTTCTGCTGCTACTCAGCTGCATAACGTGTGACATTTCCACTTGAGATTCGACTGATTTTCTCCTCTTTCTCAAAGCTGCACACTCGGCTCTTTCCCAGCTGTAACCCAGCAGAGTGTGCTACCTGGGTAGATATTACACTGTTAGGCTCTATTAGGCTTTCCAGTTACGACCCCCAGTTACGGAAGAGTTAACTTTCATATCCACTCTGCAAGCGCACTAATAGGTGAAACCAACGAAACTCGAACGCTTCAGGAGTGTGCAACTTGACTCGAACGCTTAGGCTAAAGGTATCAGCTACTTGTGGGACTTGGGGCCGTATTCTATTAAAATCTTAAACTTAGTTAAAGCAAATCGCTCAACCTCGGCCATGCATTTGAATGGGGCAAATACCAGCTAAGCAACTTGCTTAGAGGAAAATCGCACTTAAGAACGCAATAGAATACGGCCCCTGATTCCTAAGCCACCCAACTTCCCATGTATAGTCCCGTTTTAGATTTTGATAGACATCTTGTCGATCGTCTCATCCCTGGCGGCCGAGAGGATTATCTTACAACCGTTTCCATCACCTTTTTCATCTTTTTCCCTTTCCCGTGAGAATCTTTATCAATGATCTGACTAGCATTGTATCGGCAGTCATGTTCCCTAAAGGAACAAAGTTTCCTTAGATGGGAGGCGAAGAATTTAATGATTTCCTCCCCTCCAGGATTAGAGATTAGGGACTTTCCCCTTTCCTTCCGTTTACCAAGACCACCCTCCCTTTGGTTCTGACTCGGTTGGGGACGACCGCATTTCCCCTCATCCCCCCATGCATGATGTGCGAGACAGGAAACTTAAATGGGAACAAATCCATTTCCTTTGGGGAAATCCCAAACGGGGAACTGACCGTTCGGGGAGTTTGTCATTCGGGAAACTGTCCTTTCGGGGAATTGACAGTCGGGGAAATAACCATTTGGGGAATTGACCGTCGGGGAATTGACCGGGAACCACCACCAGGGGAATGGTGGTGCTAGGCGCAATTTCCATCACTTCTGAATGGGTTCACCTAGAACGTCGACCGATGCCTCGTTTCAAAGAGCTTCGGTAGCACTATGCACTGGTGCAGCTCTGACTGCAAAACTCATTTCCAATTGTAGATAAATTTTCTAGATCGATGGGAATTTTGGACTATTGGACTGCTAATTTTGGACGTTAATTTGCCACGATAGGGATAAACGAAGTCCAGTCCAGTCCAGTCCAGCTTCAAAATCAACTTCAAAATCAACCATTGAGTGCACGTTTGCCCTTCGGGCAAACAAACTCACAATGGTCGCACTTTCGGCACTACCATGTAAGTGAACTGATTCATAAACATGCTCTCCTGGTACTCGCACCTTCTAAAACAATGGTACCCAACCCGTGGCCTGAGGGGAAAAAGTGGCCCGTGAGGTGCTTATCAGATGCTCGCGAGGCCCTAACCCACAATAAATACCATCCGGTTTCCTTAAAATAGTCTCCTACAGTACTACTTACTGCACATGGCCAGCGATGGCTGTGGGAGTGAGCTATGTGGCCCCTGAGCCGAAAAGGTTGGGTACCACCGTTCTAAAGCTATGAAATTCCATGGATGATGGGCATTTTTCTCTGTAACGCCACGTCGCTTCGGTTAAGGGACGTCACTGTAATTTAAATTTAGTATCTTTAAATGGAGAGTCTCAGTTTTTCCCCCAAAGACACCTCATTAAAATTTTCCTTCGCGTGGTACGTAAGAGCAGTTTCTTCAAGCTAGTATGATATAATCCAGAGTTATAAAGATGGCGAGAAGCACCACTATTCCCATGGTGGTGAAAGTTTGAGGGGTTCATCCCAGCGTAGGGCGCGAAACTTACTACCCCGTAGAAACCTTGACCTGATCTGTCAGATACTTACCGGTGTAGGAATCGAAGCACAAAAAGACGGGCGTTAAGAAGAGTACAGTTGCACCAGTTTCGTGGTTCTCGAGAGAAGAAAACGTTGCAGTGGAGGGATGGCTCGCGACGTCGATCGCGACATACCACCGCCAAGGGGAGTACCCCTCTGAAGAACATGACTATGTGAGGCCCACGGCAGTACCTTGAAGGAAGGCACAGTGGGCCAGATGGGCGAAAACATGCGCACAAATAAAATATCGGCGATATTATCTCATAGCGAAATGAAATGTTTGAATATTGCTTTCAAAACAAGTTTAGCTACATTTAAACGATTTTTGGGCTGTTCCGAGCAAATTTTTAAGAACAAAACAAGCCGTCAAACTTGTTTCGACTGCTTTCACAATCGAGACTCCTCTTGCATCCCTCATCCGGTTGTAGATAGGCCGTTGCGATGGTCCTTGGGAGGGAGCGAGAATGTAAACATCTCAGATAAGTAGGCATATCGATTTATGCCATATCAGATAGATCTGCTGCTTCGATCTGCAAGAAACTCTACTGGCTCGCTAGCGACGGTAAGCCCTACGCACTCTTCTAGTTTGAAAACCGAATTCTGCGGAATGACTTTGCAATTTAAACTTTTAGTAATTTTCCGGCAGACAAATGAGAGGTTCTATTCGAGCTAAGGACTAGCATTTGTTTCCTGCAAGTAATGGAAGGATCACGATAGTATAACTGTGACAAGGTAGTATGTTGATCATCGTGATAGCATCCACTTTTCGCAATTTCATAATCCCAATTTCACCTTACCAGCAGCTTCAGGCATCTTGTTCAGGGACTTCACTAAAATGTGGCATCGACCAACAAAAAGTACGCAGACATTTCCTCTACTAGAGCGCCATCTAGTGACGAAAATAAGTATCACCGGAATAAGTCGTTGCCTCTTCCATCGTTTTCCATCGAAGACGGTCGCTATCTCTGACTTTCATTCCACGACACGAAAATGATTTTTGCGCATCGCTGGCCCACTGTGGAATGGCATAAAAGGTGTGGAGAATATGCGAGTGAGATGAGGACATTCAAGAATAAAGAGCAGTGTCACAGTGAAATATAAGGAGGTTTCAATGGCTGACCCATGCGATTTAACCATCCAGATTCAAAATGGGAGGATACGAAACATGAAGACATCAACCTCCATTGTGATAGCAATTGGAAAACTGCAACGACCTCGTTGATGTCCCAGAAACAAAATATTTGCGAAAATAGATTTGTTCATAGATGAGTCATTTTGGCGTGCGCGTAGTAACATTTGCGTACGTCAAAAACACTACAGTCGTCGGTTTTGACAGAAATCAGATTCGCGTTCTACACCTGCCCACGGCTTGGGGAAAAAAAAGGAATTTCGAATTTTCATGTTTCGCACGTTCACGAAAGCACATTATTTTTTTTGTGGCTGAATAAGCCAATATGATTTCCCTCACATATGTGATCATTTGGCATCAACTGACCCAATTTATATTTACAGGGTGCCAGGAAAACCTCATTCCTCCCCCCTTCCTTCCAGGAAGAAAGGCGAAGGAATTAGGCGAATTGGTAAAATTCCAAATTTTTACTACCCGATGTTTGAAAGAAAGAAAATGATGGAACCAAGGTTGTCAAAAGGCCTTTCACTGTCGAAATATAGGGTGTATCAAAATCGACTTCTCAAAGTTGGTTGCTCAAAACTCCAGAACTAAAAATGATGGAAACGTAAAACAAGCTTTAGCACATTCCTCTATCTCTACTCTTTGCGGGAATAATTATGGAAATGTTCCATCGTACATTCGGTGATTTCTCCTGACAGTCAAAGCAAAATATCAAGAGAATAAAAGACGATAGTCAAGAACTTGTTAAGGGAGAGAGAGTAAACAAGTTAGGGGAGAAGTGGAGCAAATGAGGAAAAAAAGTTCTCGAGTGGGCAAAATATAAGAGTGGTGGTGAGACGGCGTTGACACGGGAATTCCCAATCGTTACAAACGCATGAGAACCTATAACAGACGCGGTGGATCATGCGACGAAACTTCTCCGGCTGGTCTGTGCGAGATTTTGAGAGGCCTGGGGCCGCATTCTATTAAAATCTTAAACTTAGTTTAAGCCGATTGCTCAACCTCGGCCATGCATTTGAATGGGGCAAATACCAGCTAAGCACTTTGCTAAGAGGAAAATCGCACTTAAGAACGTAATAGAATACGGCCCCTGGTTCCCATGCCAAGCTGGAATACTCAGCCCGTGGACAGAAGAGGTAGTGGTACGCTCTGACGAGGGGTGACATGCACCGGATCCATTTGAGCTAAACTAATTTGATCTCACGATGGTCCCAGATGGGAATCGGTTTAACAGAGATGAACTTATTCCCATAGACGCCCATTATGAAAACGAATCTGGTGCATGTCACCCGAGATGTACAGGGCGTTTCGAAAGTCCCTTCCTCTCTCCAGACGACTGCCTCCGGGAAACCGATGGGCACAACGTTGTGAAATTTGGTGCGTAGACCAGTTTGACCATGCGGAAGATAACGTACTATCATGTGGTGGTGATGGCATTATGGTCACACTAGATGGCACCTATGGTCCACAAACGGCTTACATTTTTAAAATAGCTGTTCGATGTGCTTTCCTTTTGTGATAGTCATAATCTCCAATCGTGACAACACATTCCAAACTGTTGCTTGAAGCATGTCAGGGGGTATGGAGCGGACTTCCTGCATATGCTCTCCTTCAACTCGTGGCATGTGGTGAGGCCATTGCGGTAAACACGGCTCTTGAGGTAACCCCAAAGCCAGAAGTCTGTTGGAGTGAGGTCCGCTCCATACCCCCTGATATGCTTCGAATGTTTGGAATGCGTTGTCACGATTGGAGATTACGACTATCACGAAAGGAAAGCACATCAAACAGCTATTATAAGAACGTATGCCATTTGTGGACCATAGGCAGTGTCGTACAGAGAGGGGTGCGAGCAGTGCGCCCGCACAGGGGGCCGATTGGCTGCCAGATCACTACAATATATGAATAAAACCTTTTTAAAAAATTACGATTTATCATGAATTCAACTAAATTAAGCAGATAAATTAATGCGTAATATATTGTTGGTGTTAGTGCTGGGGAAGCAATGAAGGGGGGGGGGGGGCGGGATGTCTCGCACAGGGCGCCAAATATTCTCAGGCTTTGACCATAAGTACCATTCAGTGTGATCATAATGTTATCATAAACAACCACATGACTACGTACGTTTCCTTCCGCGTGGTCAAATTGGTCTACACACCAAAGTTCACAACCTTGTGTCCATTGGTTTCCTGGGGGCAGTCGTATGAACAGCGGGAGTGACTTTGGAAACGCCCTGTATGTTCGATGCTCCCGCTCGTTTCAGGACTTTCAGGGTATGGTAACTCGTCTTCAGTCAGAGAAGAGGTCATCTTGCTCATTTGTTGGTCCCATTTCAAGTGCTCCTGGATCTGGATCCCGAGGTATGAAATGCTGGAACCGCGTTGGATTGCTCGGACGTCAGTTTCCGAGGGAGGTTGTCCTGTTTGGGAAATGATTTCTGAAAGTCAATTATGAGTTCTTGTGTTTTGGCAGCATTCAGCAGGAGTACTCATCGATTGGCAAATGTCCCAACGGCACAGACAACTTCCATATATCTAGCTAGATCGTTGAGATTCGAAATGCAACAGCCGCAACAGCCATGTCATATGTATATTTCAGAACGCTGCCACAAGTGCTTCTTAGTGCATCTGTGTAGTACGTGTATGTGAGAGCAATGGGCAAGGGGTCATTGCGGAACCCTTTCGGAACGCCTGTCGTGATGCTGACCAGACGCTGTTCTTTCCATTGTCAGTGTGTTCTTCAGATCTTGAAGGAGATTTCCTATCCATTGGAAGTTCTGGTGACCGACACCCCTTACGAAAAAAATCCTATAGGATCCTATGAGATTTTTTAAACATAAAAACCTTATACGATTCTCATAGGAATCTTATAGGAATCTCATAGGATCCTGTAATAATAATATAGGATCCTATTAAGAACCCCATAAGATTCCTATAAAAATCCTATGAGCTATTTGCGTTTAAAAAATCTTATAAGATCCTATAGGTATTTTTTCCTAAAAGGGACTCCGTCAAGATATTTCTTGGATAATCAGATTTCAGTTCAGCGTGTCGAACGCTGCGGTGAAGTCGGAAATATGAGAACTATCGCTTTAGATTAGTCAACAGAACGTAAAGCGAAGTCGATCAAACTTAGAATCGCCGAAGATTTTGATAACCCTATCCTATAGGAAGCGTACAGATTACGATCAAAACCAGTTTCGCAGTCGTTCTTGCGTAGGTTTTCACATATTTTACAGGTGGTTTGAGCAGTGCAGGCGTGATGGAGAGGTATCTCAAATCTTTTGGTGACGATTATTTCTTATTTTTGGGAAACACGACTAGTTTTGAATGCTTCCAGACTTTTGTTGAGCATCCCCGCTTGCGTGATTCTGCGTACAGCTCGCTTAGCGGCTTTGAAAGCTCTAGACCAGGGGTGTGAAACATACAGCCCGCGGGCCGAATCCGGCCAGCCGTCTGTTCTTGAAATGTCCGCTTGGATTGGCTGTTAGCGCAAATTTCGGCGAAATATTATGAGTGCGGCCCGCCGACAGATTTAAGTTTCACATCCCTACTCTCATTTCAAAGCACTTGGTTGAAAATGAATCCCATCGAGCACAAGAAACTCGAATGCCTTCAGTGTTGCTAGCAGCTCCCTTACTTCCGACGTGGTGATACTGGTAAATGGGAAGCATTCTGGTGTGATAATGTCATCAGGTTGGACTCTTTCGTTTTGACTATTGATCAGTGAGGATTGGATGGGGTACTCGATCTTCTGCATTGGGGCGTTGCATATGGATCGCGATGTCATCAATAGCGCTCCTGAATTTTCTCCGAAGATGAAACCTTTATGACGTCAGCAATATTGCTGATGGCATAGTACCACTTCTTCTCTGTTGGTCCTCTTGTGTGCATGTCGAGAAAAGCACTTTTCTTGAGGTCGATCGCTTGCCGGATGACATTTTGGAGGCAGTTTACTCCCTCTAAATCTTGTTTCAGGCTGGTCTCGATTTTGTCTCTGACGAGAACTGGTACTTCGTAGTCGATCCATGATCTAGCAGGAACAGAGGCTGAGAGTTCGATCGGTGAGGCACAGGTCTCGTACGAAAGAGATGTAACCCTAGACTGCTTCGGCAAGTACGTCCAATTACTTCCAGAGTCGGGAGTCGAGCAATCGCAAGCATATAACCTCCTCGATGGATACGTGGGAAGTGACCGCGTGAGCAGAGGAAACTCGAGAAAATTCTATAGTCCTCAGGTTGGAAGAAAGACGGTCAAAAAACCAGGGGATTTTCTCGCTCGTCTCATCTCGTAGAGATGAGAGAGCATTACGTCTATCCACGAGGCTGTGTCCGACGGGGAAGAGGAATGGATCCGAGGACGACGAGACTCCACTCGAAATACGCCACCGGACTCCCAACGTCAAAAAAGGAATCCTTACTCAAAGTTACCAGAACGACATCGCGGAGATCGGGCATAAAGGTCGGAGAACGCGAAGGAGAGTGACTCCCGTTTTTGCGATCCATAGCTGCCAGGGAGACAGAACGAATTCGGGGACGTACCTCATTCGTTCTGAATGGATCTCGGGGCATTCCCAGAAGATGGGAACGGCCCCTGCCCGTCGTGGATTCTGTGAATTCAGTCGGAAGCGGAAGACAGGACGTTTCAGCCCGATCGGCATAGAACCGGACTCGGAAAAGGAGTCGAGGGCTCGTCGTCGTTCCGCCTAAAAATCCTCACGATCGGAATGATTTTCGTCTTCAACAGGTGCAGAGGAGAACGTGGAAAAGGCCTTGGATTCCCTACTTCGGCAAGGGATCACCCAAGACTTCGGCAAGAAACTCGAGGAATGGCAACGGATGAAAGCTCGAACGGGAAATGGGAAAGAGGTGAGGAAGTCCCTTCCTTGGGAATTAGGAAAGGGATCGGTGGAATGCGGCAGGAAGTGCTTTACGCCGGGAGACTGCGACCGGGGGAGTGAAGGCCCACTGAAGGCCCACCCCATCCGACGCGCAATCCCATTTCGTGGCAGTAGGGGATTTTCGGTCTCGTCTGTTAAACTCGTTCGATACGGAGCCGCATGGCGATGTCTTTGGAACGTGACGAAGCGGGAAGGTGCAGGTCGGTGTGCATTTCGAACGACGTCTCAGACGTGTTCGAGTAAAATACACCAACGAGAAGTTTACACGAGCTACCTCGAAAATGCACCTTCGTACTTTGACCCTTGCGCTTGCCTTCCGTGAGACTCGGATCTTGCGACGAAATTCGAATGCGTCGGGTGTCACAGACGCGTGTCCACCCGACTCGCACATTTCACACTATTCTGGATTTTGCGTGAGTCTGGCAAAGGAAACGGCGTGGACGATCTCGATCCCTCCGTCTCGCGGACTGGGCGATCGAAGAGCGAGTCGTGCGCGACACCGATCCGCATGAACGAGATCTCCGGAAGAGTCCTCCGGGAGATCGTTCCCGCCGATCGTTTGCGTCGTTCTGGCGAGACGACAGGGATAGACGACGACTTCCTTTCGGGAGTTCCTCTTCCCGTCGGGTTCCACCGGTGGGCGACGGAAAGAGGCATCCTGGCATTCCGACCGTGGATAGAAAGAACGGAAGGGTCTCTCCTCCAGCATTCCGTGCAACGTGGGAGCCGGTGGAGCGGTGTGACGCTCAGTCCTAAGGAGGAACGCAAGAGAGGGAGGAAGAAAAAAGACATGCAGTGGTTGGAGAAAGAACTTCACAAGATCGAAAAGGAGAAACAGAGGCTGGAGAAGGAACGGGAGAAATATCGCGAGAGGGAAGAGAGGTACCCCCCCTCCCTGGTCGTCTTCAAATATTCTTTCTTTCAGCCCCTCTCCGGCTTCATTTCGCCGTGGGTGAATTTAGGCTGGAGAAGATTCGAGAGGCGATGCAGGGACACGGCCCCGAGGGCAATCGGGAAGTCCTCGTGCGGACTTCCACGGGAGAATACCGTTTCGAAGGCATCTCTCGAACGTTCGCCAGAAGACTCTTGGAATGGGAAGAGCGACAAGGGATTCGACCCGAAGCTTCCACTATCGCCCTCCTCGACCCCTCCTTCACGTCCAAGGTAAGACCGAACGTCCGTTGTATGCGGCGCTGATAAGACCCCAGTTGGAATATTGCATCCAGTTTTGGAGGCCTACAAATAAGNTGATATCGAAATGGGCGAAATCGCCTCTTGATATCACTATCTTGAATCTTGAAATCATGAATCTTGATTAGCTTGTAGGTTTCAGACAATTAGATTGAAAATGATCCCCATGTTATTTCCCTATGATCCGTAACTTTTTTAATGTCCTATAAGATTTGTGTCAAAAGTCAATCATGTTTTTTAGTATCATCGTAATTTTTAGAAATTCAAAAATATTTAAATTAAAAATTAAAAAAGGAAAACTTACAAGACCACAAAAATGAAAATAAGGTGTCCCACCCGTAACAAAATTAGTTCGCTGTCGGGACACTTACGAATCACTGTCAAATTGCCCTGCTTGTTTCCATTTATCTGACTAATTTTATTTTAGAATGTGTTTTAGAATGTGTGTCCCTGTCAAGAAAAATAGCCTTAATAATGACCATTGATTCATATCTGAATCTGCATGAGGATTGGAAGTAGATTTGATATCAAAATATTTGTCCCACTCGTAACACTTCTAAGCCAGTATTTTAAAACCGTAATGAGGTAAAATTCATTTCTACTCATGTTTCATGTGTACATGAGACAGGAAACCCACTCCACAAGTAGCATTAAGCTGACCAAATTCTGCATGTGCCAGGAGGACTTAAAGCCTCTTGTTCCGGGTGGGGACATTTTTGGTGCAGTTTATTACTTCAAACAGCAATATACAGAGTCGCGCAAAAGTTCCCGCACACTTTGATTAGAGCTTCGATTCTCTTTAGGCGTCATAGCTCCAGAGAAAAAAAAATTCAAATAAAGACTGAAATTTACTATTATGAAAGCATCTGGTAAAAAAAAAGTCTGTAGAATTAAAAAAAAAAGCAAATCAAAATCGCCAAAAAATCCGTTGATTAGTGAAAAAATTAGATTTTCAAAGTTTACGGGAACTTTTGCACAACCCTGTATATATTATGAAGGGTCCTGGAGCTCAACCGCGCTAGACTTAGATGCAGCAGAACATCAGAGACAAATACAGATTGACAGAAAATAAAAGTTTTTAAGTAGAATTTTCCGTTTTGTATCCTTGGAATTGCTCCTTTTTGGCCTGAATCACTCTAAAGTAATTCCTGTATTGTTTATATTCTTCTTGTACAAATGCAATGAGTATAAGGCTACAATCACGGCTACAATCTCATGCTATTGAAATTTTGCGGAGCCTCGTTGAGGCAACATTTGGTTCGGCACGAGAGACTTTCGACACGATCACGCACTAGGAAAATATGGTCGAACGTGAGGGTGCCGCGAAAACACGCCAAACTCTCCTGACTGGCTTTTTCAAGTGATTATGTTAAGATTAGTGTTGCACGTTTGGTATTATTGTATAGTATGCACGATGTTATATAGCATAGAATCCAAAAACCCTCCATGACTCGAATTTTCGTTAACTCGAGTTTCCCTTGAACTTCGAGTTATCGAGACTAACTCACCGTATATCGACCCCCTTCTGGAGCGAATTAGACCCAATTACGTTTGTTCGTAAGGTATTGGGAGATCCCAAGGCGGCAGGCACGGACGGACGCAACGATCCAGGCAACGATCGGTGACGGCTCCTCGTATTTAGCGTATTTAACATGGAAGGAGGGTAGACGGGGGAAGGGATTGCCTACCCCCTCTCCCAAGACGAACCACCGACGCTAAATATCACGTGCCGCCACTGGCAACGAACGAAAGAAACGGGATGGAGTTTCCGTTTACAAAGATTTGCAAAGAGCCGAAAAGGCCCAAAAAACGTAAAATGGAAGCGATTGGCCATCGCCACCACGAAGAGGAATCCATCGACAGGAGGCGGACCTCCGTCGTCGGAACGAGCGGAACTTCCTTCGAGGTAAAAATGGCAATCCGTCGACGAATCGGTCTGGTCGGATCGTTGCAGACCGACTGGACGGAAAAGGGAAAATATGGACTCCCGAGAATTCGATCGTGGAAGTACGGAAGCATCCGCTTCTGTATGACATGATGATGATGAATGGTTTATTTCAAATGGGAGAGGTAGTGCGAAAGCAAATTGATCTCCCGCGTCAGGCATACAGATACGAGTACAAAAGCAAAAATGTGTCAGGATAGGGAGAAAGAAAAAACAGGTAAAAGCATGAGGATGTTATGGTCACAGAGAGGGGGGGAGCACCAATACGAAAAAAGGTAATAACGTAAAACGGTAAAAGGTAAGAATGGCAAAAAATGGGGACCTAATACCGGATGGGTCACACAGCCTTGTTTAGTAATCTGGGAACAGTAGTCATAAAAACGTTTCGTACGACATTTAATTTCGCACAGGAGTTTTGTCAAATCGTGGCGAAGATTGCAGTTAGTCGGGGTCCGGTAGGGGGGTAGAACGTGTCGGCGGTCAGGATTTCTCAAGAGGGAGGAACCATATTTGGCAGTGAGGATAGCTCTCCTCTCCTGGAGTGAGGGAAGTTTGAAGGAGGCAAGAGCAGCCTCATATGAGGAGTAATTGGGACTCAGGATGAGATGCAGAGCACGCTTCTGAATTAGTTCGAGAGAATGGGTTTGAGAGACAGTTAGGGATGAGTGCCATAGGCGGACAGCATACTCCAAGACAGGTTGTAGGCAGTCCACAGTAGGACGAGCTCAGGTATGAAGGCTCCTTATGTTTTCAAGACTTTCAGCATAAAGATGTGCCTGGATGCTTTGGACAAGATGTCCTTAGTGTTTGCGTCCCATCTTAGGTCTGATTGAATCATCACGCCTAGGAGGCGCACTACTTCTAATGATTGTAGGCAGCCGCCATCGATGGTCAGGTGATGAGCTGGGATGGGGTATTTTGTAAAGCAAAATTGAATTAATGAGCACTTTTCAGGATTCAGTTTCATTTTGTTTAATTTGGCCCATTCGTGCTCTTGATCTAGGGCGTCTTGGAGATTAGGGGGGTCGTTTTATGAGTAGTCACAAATCATGGTTTAATCGTCCACATATTTGAACGACAAGGTTCCTTCTTGGAGGTCATCGTCCACCATCACGGAAAATAAGAAGGGGCCTAGAACCGTCCCTTGAGGGACTCCACACGAGAGCGGAACTTCCTCAGAAAGGACTCCTGAGTACCGGGTCTGTTGGGCTCTGCCTTGGAGAAAAGCAGCGATCCAGCGAACCAATAGGGGGTCTGCTCCTAGTGATAGTAGTTTTCCAATGACGATGGTATGGTCGACGGTATCGAACGCCTTACTAAAGTCCAGGAGGATACCGGTTGCCGCTTTCCCAGAATCTACCTTTACGTGGACAAAATGCAAAAGGTCAACCAGGTAGTCAAGCGTGGACAAACCCTTGCGGGATCCATACTGAGATGGGTGAAGCTTCATGGAGATCTCCTTTAGTCTAGCTAGGACGATTTTCTCGAGTATCTTGCAGGGGATGCATGTGAGAGATATGGGTCGAAGGTCGTTGAGGGTTTTTGGTCGGTGCTTCTTTGGAATTGGGACAACAGTGACCAGTCTCCAGGCTATGTGTACCTGGCCGTCATTGATGGAAGGGTTGAAAATAAGGGACAGTGGGGTGGCCAACTCCAAGGCGAACTCCTTGTATATTTTAGACGGAATACCATCTGGTCCGGGAGCAGAAAACCCCATAACTTTCTGGAGGAGCTGAAAAACCTCATAGTGTGTTACTTCCAGAGGCGGGTCAGGAGGCAGGAAAGATAGCTGGCTTCTATCCAGGGGAGCTGGGGTTGCACACGGTCCAGAGAGATGCCGGTTGATAACATTAGCGGCCTTGGCAGGATCTAGGGTGGAGATGTCGGGAATCGAACGGAAGATGGATGAGTCCTTGGTTAGACCGCAGAGGTTTGCAACTTGCCTGTGCCATTTTCTTGGGTCCGATTTTCTCAGGCTTCCGACTTTGTTGCGATAATGCTTTTTTTTTAGCAGCGTATATTTCCTTCTTCACCTAGATGACCAAGCAGTGATATTTCTCACTTGATTCTGTATAGAATGCTGCCTGTCGCTTTTTGATCAAGTGCTTTATTACCCTTGTCTCTGGAACTGATACGGCACTTTTGTTGGGGAAAGTGTAAATCTATCCCCTTGTTGAGAGTTCTTGCGAAGATCGTTTCTTTGGTATTCGTGTCAGTAGCAGCTGTTAGCTCAGTCCAATCGAAATGCGTCAACCATCGTCCGAAGCTTCGTAAAGCAGTCAGGCAAACGGCGAAAAGTCATAGATATGATTTTCTGGGCAGGGGAGACATACCGGCGGGGCTTGTACTATATTGCGTTATGGTCGCTGTTCCTTAGGGAGGCGTTCCGGGTCCTCGTACCACCGTCCCATGTCTGTCAAAATGAGGTCGAGGGTTGCATTTTGACGAGTAGGGCATGGAACAACTTGATGTGTTCAATCTGGATCTGCCAGGGAATTTCTAGGTGGGGAATAGATTCTGCAAAGGAATGTGGTGTCAATCTCACGAGGGAGCCATGAAGGTCTTAACTGGACCCATACTACTTCCATTTTTTCTGTGATGGAGATAGGTTCCAAATGTGAAGCGATCTCGTCGTTCACTATCACGCTGACTCCGCCACCTTTGGCCCAGGATCTTTTGCAGTGGTAACCAACATATCCTTCCACCTGGGCAACTGCATCCTTTCCATCATTATCATTGAACCATGTTTCGGTCGCTACAGCGATGGATGGTCCTAAGATCCCCATTAGTAATTGCAATTCATCGATCTTGTTAAATAATGACCTCGCATTTGCAACATACCGGCTTGGAAGGAATTTTCGTTTCGTCTTTTTCCCTGAGCGTTTCCTCATACTCATTTTCAGAAGACTGTGAACCCTGAGGGCATTCAAGAGATCATTATCAAGGCGACACCTCGCCTGGTGGGATTTCAGATGGAACAGCTGCTTACGGGAATAGTGAGACATGTTGGCTAGACGGGCTCTTGGTTCAAGGCCACGCGAGGTGAAGCGCTAGTTCCATCGGTATACACGATATGATGAAAATAGTCCATGCCCAGAAAGTCCGACAGTTCATGGTGGATGCGCACGGACCGTTCAAACGAAGGCGTGAGGTTCCCACTCAGTCAGAGGGTGACACAAAATGAGAATTTGTAGAAAGCAGGCTAAAAACATGAAATACCACAGGACACACACGAACACGGTGTGGCTGCCTGTCAGGGCGCCATTTTTTGAGAGATCAAATTCATTCAGATTCATTCAATACTGGACCATTCACGGTCGAAGTATCTGCAGTAAATGATTTTTTTATTTAAATACTTACTCCATCAGTGTTTGCAATCACTTCAGCCAATCCACCAGGAAGTATTTCTTTCAAGAGGAACGTTCGATTTAGAGCAAATAAGACTGTGACTGAAAGGCATTCAAGTTTCATCGCATCAAGCAACTAGAATGGCAATTTCTGCTCGCATAACTAGGAGCAAGGATTCAAAACCTTACTGAGTCGGACCTATTTTCCGATATAAGCACCGACGTGTTTAGAGGGCTTGGTGTAGAAGAAGTGATGTGACGACACTAGTTAGATATATTTTAATTAAGCTTGAACTGTAATGGCTGCTGAAATCATTCCTGGTTTCTTAATTAATAAATGCAGAAGTGTTGTTCTGGGGCAGTCTTGATGGTGCATGGTTATCATGTACAGTGTTTCCTATTTGAATCTGTTTTTTTTTTCATCGTTGCTGCGTAACATGACTACCTGAGTGTGGTGAATGCCTTTGAGACGTATCGAAGTACTGTAGGTTATCGAAAGAATGGACAGACTCACGTGAAACAACTTCGCATGCGTCAGGATTGCTTTATTTGTTAATTAAAAAGACGCTTCAGAATGGCATCAGTGCTTCAACATTGATTCGATGTTGACTCGATGTTGAAGACGGCAATATTGCGAGAACGTCGTCCGGTCGACGTTACATCAACAGATGTCAGGCGAGACATCTGGCGAGACATGCGAACAAACAAGATTTCCTGACCTCGAAGTGTGATGGCGACTACTTGCCCAACATAGTTAGTTAACGTATTTTTGCAATCGCTACGCGTATCTAGTACTTTTCGAGCAGTACTTGATATTTTCTCCGCAAACGACGCCGGGAAAGGTATTTGACTTCCTGGATATTTTCGACCAGAGTGGCAACTCGACCAAACAGGACCCAGGATAATTCTGAACAGGGTGATAGACACAAAAAAGTTTGCGAGGTCATATTACTCCACCAGACCCAAATCACGTTCTCTGTCGAAGGATGCACGGAGTGAGGGTAGCCTCCGATTGCATCGCGGTAATCACGCGAGTGTCCTCCTCCTTCCGGGGGAGTAGGATGCCTCCTTCTCGTCTCGGTATTAAGATCGCATTGTACTTGGATACTCTTAAAAAAGAGGATTCGGAGGACGGAGATCGTGTCTCGATGATACTTGAGTCATGGAACGGCGCATGCGCACGAATGAAACAGATTGTTGAGACCTGTCATATATACGTCGAACCAGCGTGGATTCAACATTTCTTCAATGTTAAAGATAATTGATTTTCAATATGGAGTCAACGTTGATAAGCAAATGTTGAATCAACTTTTCAATGTTGGTTTTGAATATTGAATCAATATAACGTTGATGTCAACGTTGAATCAATTGTTGATACAAATGAACATTCAATGTTGACAGGGCAACGTGGGTTCAACGTTAGCTGCGTTGACGAAATGCCGTTGAATCAACGTTGATTCAACGTGAGTGTGCTATTTGGGTCGTGACATGCCACAAGTGTTGAAACTCCCGCTATGATCGTGGCAGGCGCTGCTATGACTGTGGATAACCCGGCAAAGACGGTGGCAGGCGCTGCTACGAACGTGGCAGGCCCTGCTAGTATCGTGGCAGCCCCTTTTACTTTCGTGGTATGCCCTGTTGGTATTACGACATGCACTGCTATTAATATGGAGGGCATTGCGACGTAAGTCTCTGCCCCAGCAACGAACGTTGCAGGCCCTGCTCCGTACGTGGTAGGCCCCGCTACGAACGTGGCAAGCCCTGCTGACAACGTGGCAGCTCCAGCTATGAACGTGGTATGTTCCGCTAGTATCGCTTCGGGCCATGCTACGAACGTGGTAGAACCTTCCACGAGCTTTGTCGCCCCCGCTTTGAACGTGGCTGGAGCTGCTCTGAACGTGGATTGCCCTGCAACGACAGTGGCAGGCACTCCTTCGACCGTGGCAATACCTGCTACGAACGTGGCAGGCCCTGCTACTAACCTTGAAGCCCCTTTTACGAGCATTACAGCCCCCGCTTTGAACGTGGCTTGCGCGGCTATGAACGTAGAGACCCCTTCAACGACAGTGGCAGGCTCTGCTACGAACGTGGCACGAAATGCTTGTTTCTTTGTCGGCATTGCTACGAACGTTGTAGCCCCTGCAACGAGCGCTGCAGCCCCTACAACGAGCGCTGCAGCCCCTACAACGAGCGCTGAAGCCCCTTCAGCGAACGTTGCAGCCCCCGCTATGAACGTGACTGGCGCTGCTATGAACGTGGCAAGTCCTGCAACGACTGTGGCAGGCGCTGCTACGAATTTCGAAGGCACTGCTACGAACTTGCCAGGCCCTGCTACGTTCCTGGAGGGGCCCTGGTAGCATCGTGGCATCGCCTGCAACGAGCGTGGTTGACCTATGTGGTAGTACCGTATCAGGCTCTTCAAGTCACCTGACAGGCACTGCCATGAACTTGGCATGCCCTACTAGTATCATGGTATCCTCTGCAACGAACCAGGAAGGGCTTGCTACGTGCGCGTTAGGCCCTGCTACGAACGTGCCAGGGCTCTGCCAGTCTCGTCGTATGTTCTGCTGGTATCGTGGCATGCGCTGGTACGAACATGGTAGGCCCTGCCAGTAGCGTATCAGTCCCTGCTAATTACGTGGAAGGCATTGCTATGAGCGTTGCAGTCCCTGGTTCGAGTTTTGCAGCCCTTGCTACGAGCGTTGAGGCCCCGCTATGAACGAGTTTGCTTCGACTACGACCATCGCCGGCACTCTTACGAACGTGAGAGGTCCTGTTAGCATAGCAGTGGAATAATATACTGTTTTCCATTTTTTTAAAGCTCTTTTCGGTTAAAATTTTTAAACCGAAAAGAGCGGTTTAAATTTTTATATTTAACATTTTTTTCTTTTATGCATTGTTTTTATATTTTGTGTACATTTTCCATATAATATTATTTGTTAAATAATATTAATGTAATTGCATTAATTAAGATTATAGAACTGACGGGTGTGGGATGGCTTCCGACAGAATTTAGTCATGCATACTTGAGTCCATTGTATCGATAGTATATATTACGTGGCGGAAAGTCACGAGAATCCGACGGAATTACCAGAGAAACAATAGAACTACAAAGTCCACATGAATGGACGCTCGGTCTGAATGGATTAAAGTAATGTTAAAACCACGATGGTTCGACGCTGAAATGAGAGACGTCTCACTATGTGAATATGACTTCGACGCGATCACTATCCTCCGAAGTCGCTTTTAAAGATCCCTCTCTCCAAGCTAAATATAGTGTTCATGCCGAGATGAGAATGAAACGTTCATTGAACATTCGTTAAACACTCAGGTGCTACTTGCGTTGGTACCAAGGAGGCCGAAGCTCGAAACTCCGAAAAGCTCTCTACTTGTGGCAAAGGGGTCAAAAGTGATGGAAGCTCTTGCCATCAGGCACCCACTCATTCGCGACGCAGACGGTCCGGTCGGCCTCCCTGTTCCTGTATATTATTGTGTTGCTAGTGCCCCCTATGCATTCACAATGAGTCAGAGGAGGACAACTGGTTCCCGCATCCCATTCACGATACTGGGAGGGAGTAAACTGTCAGAGACCAGACTTCTCTCGTTTTGTGTCGATTGAGAATGCATTCAATTTTTATCAGAGATTTCTTTCAGTTATTTGTTATCCTAATGAGAATTTTCAATTGTGCGGGGAAGGGTTCCTGATAATTTTTGAGGAGGTCAAGCCTCCCTTGCCTTCCTTGCCGCCCGTAACAAGCCGCCACTGGGAGAATTGCCCTCGCGAAACCGCGAAGATTTCCCACTGAAGTTGAAACGCAAAGTGACTACTACAATAACTGTAAATGGTATATGGAATAGGGAATCCTTCTTCCTCCGTGAGTTGCTCGTCCCTCGAGAAACCTGATGCGTGACCTCGTGGTGTGCACATGAATTCGTAGGTCCTTCGAGGTAAGCATCATTAGAAAATCAATGGTGGCCTCAGCACAAGCGATATGCGTTTCCTGGTATATCCTCTTCTGCATGCGAATCTCTCACCAGATCACTTCTTTATTTTTTTATTATAGAACAAAGCAATGGTTTTGCAAAAGCCATCGATATTTACCGAATCGCTCCCGAGCCCTGGATAAGGTGCTCTGAGGAAGTCCTCCTGATATAAAGGAGATGACCACTTCGATGAGAAATTATCGAGTGATAGGAGCTAAGGTATGATTTCCTACTTGGATTTGAAGGGATTTCACGATTCCCGAAGCATTCTGCTGGGTCTCAAACTCGAGTAATAAACAAATCATATTTGGAGTGGTGCAGAGAGACATCGAAGATACCATCGACGGACTTCCTCAGACCCCTCCTTAGGGTGCCCGAGATCGCATCGTTTAGTTCCTATCACTTTTACAAGAAGCCTTAAATTACAAGAAGGAAAAAAAAGGAGAGAGATATCCGATTGCAAAAGTGGAGGTACGAGGAAAGTCATATCGTCTGTGCCGAGGCCGCCTTTTACTTTCTAATGATATTCACCTCGACGACCAGGTGACGATACGAGTCAGGTGACTATCGTACCCGTCACGGAATTCTCGTCGGAACGGTCGAAATCTCGATGCTGCATGCCTTTTATCATCATCGTGTTAATTCAGGCAAAGACTCAGCGGAGACCCCTTCGTACCTCATTTGATATGAACGGTGTGGCAACAGAGATTCAAGGACTTCTACTTGGTGCATGCCTGTTCCCATTAGAACCGACTTTCGGAATTTTTTTGCCGTGCGTAGAATGCTTCCAACATCTCTGGGAAGGTTTCTCGTCAATTTCTTACTGAAAAAACCGGCAATCGTGAAAAGGTTCCGCTGGCAATGCATCCAGACCAATCATAGCATATGCAAATAAATTTATTTCAAGGCTCGCCTTTTCTCGTCGATAATTTTGATGTGCTTAATTCCAGTACATGAAAGATGAATGAATCAGTACCAAATCGCAATTCACTAGCAGTTTGTTCAAAATTTTCCATCGCTCTTCCTTTGAACGCGATGCAAGGGGACTTGGAAAAACGAGCACGAACGAGAGAGACCGCGAACTTACCGAGAAAACGATTAGACTTTCATAATGAGAACGAAGAATCGATTAGAATATCATTTTTCCAAAGCCAAAGTGAGGAGGTCAAAGTCGGATCGCGAGGTTTCTAAGGATACGCTGGGGAAAAAGTGAGATACACTGCCTGGAAAAGGCTGAGGAAGAACGGGGGACGGGAATGCGGCCGATATGCTGGGGTCGATGACATCTGTTCGGAAGGTACGATGTTGTCGGATTTTATGTCGACAGTCGGAAACGTCGGATGCCGTGCAGCGTCGAATGGAAAATGGTCGAATGGGTATCAGATCGATTTTTGCGAAACCGAAGGTGTCGAAATGTAAAAAAACGTGGAATCTCCAGTATGTGGAAATCCGGTCCTGATACGATCGAGGAGAGCACATTTCTTGTTAGTCCTCGAGGCATCAGAGATTGTCTTGTCGACATGTTAACCTGTCTGCATCAGTCAGCGTTGATGGTGTCGATTACATCAGTGACGAACACACTTCCACTCACATCTGTCGGTCGAACTGGGGCCGTAACCGAGAACATAATGGAATCCATACATTCCCAGATAGGTATCAGATTATTGACACTTATTCATAGGTACTTATTCCCAACTGAAAAGTGTTGAAAGGAGAAAGTGTATTGTCATGTACGTGTCGTTGTGATTCTCAATGATCAACTGATGAAGATATCAGAAGTGCACGATACTAATGCACCTAAAAAATAAAAATTCAGCCATGCGCGACATGCTCGTCGTGTCTTTCTGGGGAAGGGATCTGAAGAGATTTAATTTCCATCGATTTCTTCAAAATGCAGTTGGATTTTCCCACTCTATCATCCAATCTATCTATCTTATCTTAAGTAATTGCGTTCACGAAATGGTCTTTTCGTACTCAGATCGCGAAGTGATAACTTGTGTACAGTGCACAAAATGTTCAGTTTTGAATACGTTTTCCTTCATGTTAATAGACAACTTGGTAACTGCCAATTATTTCTCCCTTCCTTCATGGACCTCGAATCAATTGATGTTTTTCCATGTTCGGCATGACGAGAAATAAAAAAAAACATTTCCACTTTTATCTCATTAAACATTTTGACTTTCACTATTTCAATTATTCGACGTTCGACGTAGTTGGTAATGGTAATCGGCAATGGCACTGTCGACACGTATGTCTTCAACATTTTGTCGGATGACGGATATCCTGTGGCACGCGCGTGATTCGCACTAGTGGCATGCACGTGACTCGACGTAGGAAGATCACATCGGAAGATCCATCCCCTCGTCCGAATAGCTTTAACGGTTCTCTGGAACTCCTGGACGATGGGACAACCTCAGTTCGAGGCCTGAAGGCTTGGAGTGTTCCTTGGGCCCGTCCCGACGATAGTGCAATACAGAATGGATCCTTTCCCGACCGTGTGGCAGGATCTGCCTCCCGAGGTGAGTGACATGCGAACCTTGGAGAAGAAAGTCGATGACAGGAGGCAGTGTACTCTGAATGGGGTGTGGAAGGATAGGTTCAACATTTCTCGCTGCGTGGGATAGGGATTTCCTACTGGTAATCCATCATGTTATTTCGAGCTTCATTCCGGGTGCCATCTCGCGAAATTGGTTCTGCCAGATAGGCCAATTTTCAGATTGGAAAAGTTCAGAACCGCAAGAACATAGCATGCAGTTCCGGCTGGATCCTCTTAGTTCATTACAGCTATAAACAACTTCTCCAATTGCAAATAGTCTGGTTGAAAATGCTGCAGTTCCTGCTGGAAGTGGCTCAAGTTTCGGAAAGCTTTCAGTTCCTACCAGCAACTTATGGCTGCGTCACAAGACAAATGTTGTTGAGGGTCATTATGAAACATTCATTGTTTTCTACAAAGGAATTAGAGGCTGCGAAATTCCCCATTCAGATATTGCATTATGCATACCTTGATTGATGGCTCAGAAGTGTGGCATCTGCCTCCCTAACATGGCGTATATCGTGAGAATTTACATGTGAAGGATTTCGGAAATCAGATTAGAGCAAAAAATATTCACCGCACCCTAAACATCCAACCTTGAAATAATTTATTGCTGTCATTGGTTTACCATAGGCCTATGATTCACGCGTCCGCATCGCGTGGAGATGGGAGGAGAGTATGTGTGGGATGCGAGATGCGCATTTCACGCGTACGCCAAGCAACCCTGTCTACGCCGCCGGAAGCAGCTGACTCTGCCATTGTATATTATGGATACGTCAGACCGCAGGGGTGGAGAGGAAGTGGATGTTTTAGTGGAAGGCGGGCACCGCGACCCAGTCAGAAAGTTGCGCGTGCGTATTGGGTCTTGTCCGGTCGCTATGGCTACTGCGGACAGACGGAATGAAAAAAAAAGAGACAAATCGACCGCAATATCTGGCATTTCCCCATAGTACCTATGGAAATGTCAGATAATTAGAATACCAGACCAGGAACAGATATGCCATTCCAATGGCCCCCGACACCTAAGGAATAATCTTCACCACATCCTAACCATCCAACTTAGAAATAATGGATGACGGTCATGGGTACGGCCTAGGCCTATGTAGAAAGTCTCTGAGAACTAGACGTATTTTCGATGGTCAACGCGTCCGCGTCGCGTGGAAATAGGAGGAGAGAATGAAGTGTAGGATGCCGGATGTGGAATTTCATGCCTACGTCTAACAACCCTGTCTGCGCGTCTGCGAGCAGCCTCTCTCTCCCATTGCCTAATATGGATCCGTCATCCGCGAGGACTGGAAGGGAATTGGATGCTTTAGATTTTAGAGAAGCACCCCTTATCAGGCAGAAAGCTGCACATGTGTAGTGGGCCGTGTTGTCCGGTCGCTATGGTTACTGCGAACAGACGATATGGAAAAAAAAGTGACAGACCGATCAAAATATCTGTTTCCCCCCTTTTTCCTATGGGAATAACAGATAATGAGCATTCAGTAAACAGAACTAGCTACATGAAGCAATGAATAACGAAAATTTTCCACTTTTAAGGGAATTATGGGAGGGCCACCTCTCACATTTATTTTGACCACGATTGGCATAAAACAAATTCTTCATTCAATAGCCACAATGGAAGAAATTCTGGCTTTACATTTCACTCACTAGGAAAAAAGGAGATTGTGTGGAGGCGATCGCTTTCTTCGACCAACCTTTGAATGTGCACAGTCAGGATGTTGCAGGAGATTGGCAGTATGACATCGTCCCTGCCCAAATTGAGCGCTTTCTCATACCTAGTCGTGATCTACTGGAACTCCGCGGGTGCGGGGATTCTATTTCTAGCTGTTAAGTGTGAAAATGTGAGAAAAATTCTAGAAGAGGAAAAAACGGGGAATTAGATATCGCACATGTAAATTAGCGTTAAAAAGTTCACTAATCTATCTGAGGTTTTTTCAAGCGATTTCACTTCAGAGAAGTCATAATGATCTCCGTCGTTGCCAACAGGTGCAGTTGCAGATATTTGCGTACTTGGACTGGGAAGACATCCTCTCCGCTCGTCTGGTGAGTCGACGATGGCGGGAGATGGCGGATTTCCAATTCCAGAAGAAAGGAAAGGTCGTATGCGACGCCTCGTGGAACTTGGACGTGGTGGGGATAATGCATCGGCTGTCATCGTGGCCCGTGGTGCCACGGCCCTTCGTGTTCAAGAACGTGGCGCTCGATCGGGTGTTGTCGAGGGAGGGGGAGGAGGTGATGGAGGGAGTGAGGGAGATGGCGCTGGTGTCGTGTGCGATTCAACCAGACGCGTTGGTGCGGCTGTTGGGGGCCTGTTCGAAGCTGAAGAGGCTGTGCTTAGACGAACCGGGCGTGTCGTTTCTGTGCCTTCTGCTGAAATTGATGCCAGGGTCACTGCCGTCGGTGACTAGGTTGGAGTTGAGGTCGACGCGTCGGCTCGACGATTCGTTGCTGTCAGTGTTTTGGCAAGCCTGTCCCAATCTCATGGAGTTTTCCCTCTCCTCCTCGAATTTTACCTCAAATCCAGCCATATTTAATAGCTTCTATCCTCGAGGCTTGGAGGAGCCGTCGCGATACGTGCTCACGATGGGTCATCTCGAATGTCTCCTGCGTTCCAAGGAGAGGTTTCGTTCCCTCGCGCTCACTCAGATGAACTTGGACTCATCCTTGCTGGTCAATATCGTATGCGAATCGTCCATCGATCTCTGCTTCCTCGACCTGAGTGGCTGCAAGGAAGTCTCATCGGGGTGTTTGACGGAGATAGTCGATAAGCAGAAGTCGCTCCGCGAGTTGCGACTCGTGGAGACCAGAGGCGTCGACGATGCGGTTCTCTCCAAGATCTGTAACCTCACCACCTCACCTTCTTGGAGGAATTGTGGGTCGGGGATGTGTCTGTGTCATTCTCGAAGGATGTCCTCGAGGGACTTAATCGTCTTTGGGACTTGAAAAATCTTCGTGTTACCTGCCACGGTGAATTCTGTTTGGGAGACGGGGGACAACTTAAGTTCTTATCCCTTGAGTATTGTCGCCTGACACCCAATCTCGAGCAGATTTGCGAACCTCAGCAGTTGAGGGAATTGTGCCTCGAACATTGTTTTTC